>OLKM01000491.1:232564-252564 GCA_900291075.1 Melanogrammus aeglefinus | reverse complement strand
GAGAGAGAGAGAGAGAGAGAGAGAGAGAGAGAGAGAGAGAGAGAGAGAGAGAGAGAGCCAGAGCCAGAGCCAGAGCCAGAGACAGAGAGTGAGACAGAGCCAGAGCCAGAGACAGAGACAGAGACAGAGAGTGAGACAGAGCCAGAGACAGAGACAGAGACAGAGAGTGAGACAGAGCCAGAGCCAGAGACAGAGAGTGAGACAGAGCCAGAGACAGAGACAGAGAGTGAGACAGAGACAGAGAGTGTGAGTCTAGTCGAACGTCAGCGAGGGACAGATGAAAGTGTATTAACCGTCGCCGTGGCGATTTGCATGCGGCGGCGGCGGCGGAGACGAAAGGCCCTGAGATGGCCCGGATAGCGGGATGCATGAATAAGTAAAACAAACAACAACAAAAATAAACCCTCCATCTGGACCGCAGCTAGCGGCAGATGAGGCAGGGAGGGGCGCTTCAAATGGTAACTGATGAAGGGGGCGCTGGTGCCCGTGGTGGTGGGGTGGGCGGCAGGGCAGGGCGGGCAGGGGGGGGGGGCGGCATATGAAGCGACTGTCACCTTCCCCTCAATCCAGCTCCCCCCCCCCCTTCCCCCCCCCCTCTCCATCTTAACCGCGCTGCACGCTTGGCTAGCCTGTCGGCTAACGCGGCCTCTCCAGTCACTCTCCCCCCAGGGGACGGGACGGGACGGGGGGGGGACGGGGGGGTGGGTTGACACACTTTCACTAGCAGAGAGCACATGGGTCAACGTGTGGGGATTAAATAGGTCGCCGGGGGCAGGGGGGTCGGGGGGTCGGGGCTCTGTCCAGAGCGCTGGACGAGGGGCGTGTCCACTGGGCGGCGGGGTAATGAGGCGTGCGGAGGGTCAGACCCCCGGCGGAGGGCTCGGTGTCTGTGTCTCATGCGGTCTCGTCACAGGCGACATGTCGTTGGGGGGAACGCTGGCTGTAACATGTCCGTCTGGGTGGTTGTTTGGGTTGTCTTTTGGATACTCGGTGGACACATATGTTCTGAGCATGACGTGTGTGTGTGTGACAGCGCGGGGGGGGGGGGGGGGGGGTCCGAAGCCGTGCACGCGAGGGTGTAAATCCCACCCTCCGCCGGTGGAGCAGGCCGGGACAACATGTCTATGTAGATCAGGTAGTCTGGGGGAGGGCCGCCCGACAGACGGCGGCGCTCCAGGGAACGCTGTACCAGGCGGCGTGCCCAATAAATGTCCTCCTCCTTCGGGGATTAATAGAGCACTCTGCGTGTGAACCGTACCGATTCATCCCGTCACCTGACTCACTGACACTCTCTGCCCCCGCCGTCTCCCAAAGAGGCAAACCCCCAAATCCTAACCGGAGATACCATCTCATCCTCAGCACGGGGAGTGTGTGTGTGAGCATGAGTGTGTAAGTTTGTGTGTGCATATGTGTGTGTGTGTGAGTGTGTGTGTGAGTGTGTGTGTGTAAGTGTGTGTGTGTGCCACTGTGTGTGTGCTGTGACGATGAGTGTGTTAGTGTGTGTGCCACTGTTTGTGTCTGTGCGAGAGTGGTGTGTGTGAGTTTCTGTGTGTGTCTGTGTGTGTGTGTGTGCCTCTGTGTGCGTCTGTGTTTGTGTGCGCGCTCACAGTGGCGGTGTGGTGTCTGGGGATGCTAAGTGGATTTGACAACGGGATTAGATACTCTTTTTGTGGTGAAATTAATCCTATTTGATTGACTGCAGAGTGAGCGGGGAGGGAGTGATCAGAGAGTGAACGGGAACCCCCCCCCCCCCCCCACCCCCAGGAGGTGATTGTGTTTTTCTCCTGAGAGTGACGGTGGGTGCGCGACGGTGACGAAGACGAAGGCTGCTTTATATTCCACCAACCGGTTGAACTGAATTAAGATGAGGCACAGCGAAGAGGAAGAAGAAAAGACAGGAAGAGGAAGGGGAATAAAAACTGAAAAGACGACTACAGTGAAGATATATGGAACTATATTTACTATCGATATCGTGGGTGAGCGGTCCTTTGAACAAAATGTTTTTGAATTTTATTCAAGAAAACCTGCCTGTTTCAAATTCAAAATAGGAATTGCAAACTGTTGAAACAGCCACAAGCGACGGCAACAAGTACGCCCCAGCGCCGACGGGACGTCCCCCAACACTGTGCTTTATCTCCACTTTGGGGCGGCGTTGACGGACGCGTCGTCGCCTCGTAGTTTATGAAAACCCATTCACAACCACCCTGCGGTCCTGCAGGATGATAGACGATCGCATTGTGTCAGCCCCATACTAACAAAAAGTCATTTCACAGTAGATAACGTGGATTAAATCCTTTATGCAAATTGTTTACGCAAGATTCCTCCGCTCACACTGCCTCCCACCCCCCCCTCTCCATCTCTCCCCCCCTCGCCCTGGAGCCGGGAAGCAGGAGCCGAGAGGCAGTCACTCATATTTTGTCTCCCCTCATCGCCTTGAGCCCGATCCAGATTTGGAGAGCAGATAGCGTGCAATCTAATATGCCATTATTTATTAGAATGGATGTACTACCCAAAATGGACGCCCTCCATTTTGCCTTTCAAGGTAATGATGGAACTTCGCCATCCGTTCCTCACAGGACTGCCAGACGCGTGTATTCTAACTGGCGTCCGGACCCCCCCCCCAGGCGTCGACATTTTTAAATTGCACGGCTACTATTTCAGTATCGCCCCCCTCCCCCTTTCCTTTCCTCACTGTGCGTCGCAAAAGCACTCCGACAGAAAAGACGAGGGGGGCCTGGCGGGATGCAGGTTCGATCAGCGTCCTCCCTGACGTACCGCGGTCACTTCAGAGCGAGAGCCTCTCGGTAACGGCTGAGGTTCTGCGACAACAAGCCCATTATACGCCGGAGAAACAAATGCACGGGGAGGGGAGCGTCGGAGCGCGTCGTTTCGCGCTCGCTACTTCACATGCGAGCGCGGTGCGTCTTTGCTTGTCATACTCTTTATCAACCGTGTAGGTCAACCTCCCCTCCCCCTCCCCCCTTAGCGTTAGCTAGGCTACAGAAAACCCTGCAGCCCCCGTCCAACCATTCCCTCTTTTATCTCCGTGTTGTTTTGTTGTGGTTGTCTCCTTCCTCCAGATATACCTGTCCTCCACACAATGCATCACCCTTTGCTGATATTGTTCGCCCTGTCTGCCTTCGTCGAGATAGAGCGAGAGAAAGAGAGAGGGAAGGAGCACCGACCGGCGTGGGTAAAGTTAGACAGCCGACCTTTCCTGCTGTACATCCATCTGTCAGCGTTATTATTTCTTTTCTATTTGAGATTTTATTATCACCACCTGCACCGGGGAGGTAGGCGGTCCGTCCGCCTGGCCGTCTCTGCGCCGCGGCCGCCGGCGTCAATCTAGATCTGTGTCCGTCAAGCTCTGACAGAGTGGTGAGAGCGCCCGTCACTCACACAGTCAGACAGGGTGTGTGGGCGGGGGGCCGGGGCCGGGGCGCGCCCACATATCCGTTCGCTTTAGCGTGACATGCTAATGGCCACCTGAATTTGCACAATCTGCATTTAAGAACAGCTGTCACTCCTGCTTATCTCATCGGCACCGGGCGCAAACACGGGCTAGGGGGAAGGGGTCTGGTGGAACACCAAGGCAGCGGACGTAACATAACCTAACCTAACAAACAAGTAGCTTCTTTATTCTATATTAGCACTTAATGTACACAATTATTGTATATTGTACGTCCTTGCACTGAAAGATAGTACTTATCGTGTAGCATTTTATCCTAGCTGTTTTTGTTGCATACGGTGAACGGGTTTACCTAGCAATAGTGGGTGCTTGGCACATGGTTCTATGAACATCCTTCCTGTACCAACATTGAAATATAGTTTTTTCTTTTTCTTCTGAAAAATGTACTTATTGTAAGTCACTGTGGATAACAGCGTCTGCTAAATGGCCTAAATGTAAATATAATGTTAGGTATATTCCTGTCCTTTTCACGGTGCCCACAAATCTGCGTGAATTTCTCCGGTTTTCCGGCGGCTTTTTTGCATGGCTATCCGTGTCAACGGGTGCAAGTGGTTGAAGAGGCTAATTCTGGAATAAAAGTTATTGGTATGTTGGTATGTTGTTGTCGGTAGCTGAACGCTCTTGGCCAAGCAGCGGCGAGCTGCATACAAGGCCGGCCGTGAGCCTCTGGAAGTACACGACGCATTTCAAAAGGATTCCACCTGGTGCCCCTGAAGTGGCACACAGAATGAAACGGAGAAACGCAAATATGACATGACACCCAAAACTAAAACCTTCAGCCTGGGTGTTTACATACTATTTGCTCGCTACGGACGAGCAAACGAAACCATCGCACGTCTCAACACGACCAGGAATAGTCTCTCCTATCCGAACACGTCTACAACAAGAGTCGGGGCCCTTCCTCACAGTGGATGGCGGTGGGCTCGCCGGGGGGGCCGCCGCACCGTCAGACTCCCCCTTCACTGGGCTTCCTGAGGCCCGCTCCGAGCTCAGCCGCTCTGACCGGCAACACCGCGAGATGATGCGTGGCGGGAGGGAGACGTTTGCCCCAAGACGGCGCCCGGTGCCCTATGCAGCTCTACAGGGGCCCTGCCGTGCCTGCCAAGAGCCTGAGGGGGGGGGGGGGGGAGCGCCGGCCCCTGGCACCATCGGGCCCTGTTAGCGCGGCCGGCCCCGCTGCCGGTGGCAGGGCTTCATGTGTCACCGTGATGAGCGCGCCGCTCCGTGACGACCCGTCCTGGCGTATTAGCGACCGACCCATACTTTTGAAATGACGGGGGCGCTCGTTTCGGCGGCGTGCGACAACACACGCTCGCAGCGGCACGATGGATATCCAACATCTGGCCCGGTCCGAGAGCAAAATGAAAATCCACTTAGAGAAAATTAAAACAAATGGGGGGAAAGCGCTTAACGGCGATATAATCCAGTTCTCACATTAGCATTACGCCCCGCGCATTAACACAAATGGATGGCTTGGCTGCGTGTGTTTCCATAGATCTACAACAACCTTTCTGCGTATTGGTCAACCCTTGGAGACGCGGTCTCCCTGGCTCCCCTCCGAGTAGAGAAAATGCCATTTTCCTAAGCGTTTTTTTTTTGTGGGACGAAAACATTTGTCTCCTCTCGCTACACCGCGCACCCGTATGTCATCCTGGCCCCAGCTAAATGAATTAAACCCTCATTAAATATGCATCCCATTGTTAATCATTTGCATGTGGGGAGGATTAGGTCTCAATTTGTGAAATGACTTAAAATCCATCCCTCTATAAAAATAGCCCTCTCCGGAGTGCGCCGCTCTGCGATTCAGACATCCTCATGCGTGCGTGTCTAAATCCATAAATCTAAATCTACCTACAAGATATGTAGGGGTCCGCTCAAACAATAAAAGCATATGTCCGCTCCATCTGTCAGTCGGTCATGGATTAGTCCAACCTGAAAAGCTCAATTCAGGTCAACAGTATAATCAATAATTATGCTCCCCCACTTTTAAAGCGTAATTCCTGGCTTAGAATTAAAATAATGAAAGCTTAAATAACGACTTAATCAAACCTAGGCGTCCATTAAAACCATTTAGCTGGCACTCCTCATTAAGGTGGGGAGTGGGAAAATGACAGCTTTTTTTAATTAATAAACAATGTTTTTAAAAGTTGCCACCCTTGACCCTTATTTCGGTCAACAGCAACCCGAAAACACAGTTAATGTTAACCGTTAAATATTGATGTGAGAAGCCCTCTCACGTAACGACTCCTCCAATAGCTGCAGTCCATATAGGATTTTCAGCAGTCTGTCAGTGATCTCTGTTGGCTACCAGAGAAAGGCAGAGGAGGGGAGGAAGGCACTCACACACAACCCTCAATTTGAGAGGAGAGGAGAGAGAAAACAGCAAAAAAAAAATACCCCCAGAAAAAATAAGGAAAAAGTACCAAGTGAAAAGTGAAGATAAACTAGATAACCTGCACGTGTGTGTGTGTGTGTGTGTGTGTGTGTGTGTGTGTGTGTGTGTGTGTGTGTGTGTGTGTGTGTGTGTGTGTGTGTGTGTGTGTGTGTGTGCGTGTGTGTGATTCTGTGTGTGTATGTATGCGTGACAATGTTCATGTGTCTGTGTCTGTCTGTTTCTGTCTGTGTGTGTGTGTGTTCAAACCAAATGCCTGAGAGCAGCAAACGAGTCCGACGGGTGACAAAAACAAAAGGAGCCACTCCTCCATCTTTGATGAAGAGAGTGCAGTTGAGGAAGAAAAAACGCCGACTCCACACCTCAAATGAGCTCCTGCTTACAATTAAAGGAGTGCATGTTTGAAAGACCCCAAGGTCGTCAAGAGAGCAGTGGAGCAAACAAGGTGCCGGGCTCCAGAACCCTCTGTCGGGTGTTCTCCCGGACACGTCTGCTGTCACCCCTATGTTTTATTCATGCAGAGCGTATAATGGCATTCAGAAACCCAGATCAAAATCTGCTCTGGCAGAAATATTTAATATGATACCTACTTTTATAACCCCTCTCCATCTGGCAAGACAGAACCAGAAAGCAAAAAAAAAAAACCCTTGGCTCAGCCATGCTGAATTATTGAAAGTGAGGCTTTCAAAGGGGTCATTGTTAGAGAGACAGACAGAGAGACAGGGAGACAGGGAGACAGACAGACGGACGGAGCGACAGAGCGACAGCGAGGAGGACATCAAAAACACCGCCACGAAGAAGACATTGTGCACGCATCAATTATTTGGAGTTTTTGTGACGCGCTCGGGAACGTCTTGTCACATTCCCCGGCGTCGCACGGAGCCGGCGAGCGGCTCTGCGGTCGGCCGCCGCTGACATTTAGAAGCCGGAACGTCGGGGGAAAATTCCCATATCGTGTGTCAGAGGGGAAGAATCGGAGGAAGAGCTCCCCCCCCCCAACCTGATGCCCTAGAAGCCTGAAGCCCCTCGTCGGCGACGCCGTCGTGAGAAGGAGCAGAGACGCATCGTGCGGTCGAGCTCTCTGGCGCCGATCCATCACGTTGGAGGGACCGCGGCTCACGCCGATCGACCGGCGTTCCCACGGCAACAGCGACGGCGGAACAGGAAGACCCCCTTTTGGTCTCGACGACTCGGAACAAAAGAAACATTGCGGGCGCCGCCCGCTACTTTGTGGGGATGAGAACCCCGTCGGAACAAGAAAGTAAGGATGGAGAGATCACAAATAAAGCCGCCGCCGGCTGCGCAAAACAAGTGCTTATTTCATGCTAATTCCAGGAGTCCAAAGATAGACGGATCAGCGGCTGAGGCCTGGCCCTTCAGAGGAGAGCAGCCAGACTTGTAATTTGTCATCTTAACGTAGCTATTTTTAAATGTTCCCCACATCCGCGTGTCTCTTCGTGTTAGGCAACATCATTTGCTGCTAATACGGGTGGCGGGATCATTCCTCGTGGCACTTTAAATTTACCTGGGTGATTTTTAAAAGCCAGCGAACCGCGGCTAATCAACGTGAAAACCGCCCCGGCGGAGAGAGACGGGTATTTCCGCCCCGCTTACAGAGGATGTTCCACAAATATTCCGGCTAAAAGCAGCATAATCTCCTTGTTGTTTGAAGGCACGCTATCAACCCAGGGAATATGTGTAGGAATGCTGCACGGCTGAAAAGATGACATAACACACTGCGACAGACACACACACACACACACACACACACACACACACACACACACACACACACACACACACACACAACACACCACACACACACACACACACACACACACACACACACAACACTCACGCACGAATCCATACAAATTCATGAGGACACACATACACACAGTTTTCCTTCAGAGTTCAAATGAGTTTTCCACGAAGCCCCCATACCAGGTCTCTCTCCTCATGCTCTTTCCCTTCTAACACCCCCATGCCTCGTTCCCCCCCCCCCCCCCCTGTGTGTGGTGGAGGAAGAGGAGGAGGAGGAGGATGACAAGACACAGGAGGAAGAGGAGGAGGAGTAGGAGGAGGATGAGAAGACACAGGAGGAAGAGGAAGAGGAGGAGGAGTGGCGCACCTTTGTTCATGTCAATCAACTGCTTCTTCTTCTGCTGGCGCTCCTGCTTCTCTCGCTCAGCTTTCTCCTTCGCCAGCTTGGCTCTCTTGATCTTCTCCTCCATCTCCCTCTTCTTCTGGTTCTCCTTCACTGCATCCTGGAGGGGAGGGGGTAGGCACACACACACAGAGTACACAGGGAATAAGAATTTCTCCTTGCTACTGCTTGCCATTACTGTCCTGGTATCTTCACAAGACGAACAGCTTTCAGGAGAAGCGAACCCTCGGCAGATTCCCCTTTTTACTTTTTGTATTTTTTCGGTTGGGGTTTGATGGAGTGAGCACAGCTTGTGGAATAAACAAAATCGAACGTAATACGTGGCGGCTTTTTTATAATTTCTTCACGAAGTAGCGTATCACATGCAACCCACCGCCGATAGCTACTACGGCGGTTAAAGCCGCGACGTTGTAAATAATACATGGACTCGGCACGTTGCGCATTAAAAGGAATGTATAAGATGCTAACTGCATCTCTCTCTCTCACTCTTCCTATCCCGCAGGAAGGAGGTGGGCTCAGCAAAAAAATAAATAAAAGAAAGAAAGAAATACACATTGCTTCGTTTATTCCTGGTTTTATTTACTGCCGTGCCTGGATATGCAGACCGGGGCAGACTGCAGGGAGATATGGGTCACAGCGCTCTCTCCCCGAGAGCCGAGAGAGACGGAGGTGAGCCCTTCTAACCTCCTGCCCCCGCATGCTGGGACACCGCGAGAGGAACACTGGAACACACAACGCCACCTCAGCAGGGAGGCTCAGAGCGGAGAGAGAGAGAGAGAGAGAGAGAGAGAGAGAGAGAGAGAGAGAGAGAGAGAGACAGAGAGAGAGGAGAGACGAGACAGAGAGAGAGAGAGAGACATAGACAGAGAGAGGAGAGAGAGAGGAGAGAGAGAGAGAGAGAGAGAGAGAGAGAGAGAGAGAGAGAGAGAGAGAGAGAGGAGAGAGAGAGAGAGAGAGAGAGAGAGAGACAGAGAGAGAGAGAGAGAGAGAGAGAGAGAGAGAGAGAGAGAGAGAGAGAGAGAGAGAGAGAGAGAGAGAGAGAGAGAGAGAGAGAGAGAGAGAGAGAGAGAGACAGAGAGAGAGAGAGAGAGAGAGACATAGACAGAGAGAGGCAGATAGAGAGGGAGAGAGGCAGATAGAGTGAGAGTGAGAGAGAGCGAGAGCGAGAGAGCGAGAGAGAGAGAGAGAGAGAGAGGTACAGAGAGAGAGAGCGAGAGAGAGAGCGGTACAGAGAGAGAGAGCGAGAGGGGCAGAGAGTGAGCGACAGAGCGTGATGGAGGCAGAGAGAGAGAGATAGCATGAGAGATAGAGAGGAAGAGACAGAGTGAGAGATAGCAAAAGAGATAGAGGAACAGATAGAGACAGAGAGGGAGAGAGCTCTGGAGGACGACTCAGCCACCTGACCTTTAGAGGCGGGAAAAGGTTTTCTCACCTCAGGCCTGTGGAGCAGCCCTTGACAGGTGCCGTCTTAGTGGTGTTTTGCTGCTCTGTTATCATGTAGAAGCTTGTGTGTGCGTATGTGTGCGCGTGTGTGTCACATGTGCCTCTAGTGTCTGCATGTGCATGTAGTGTTAGTTTGCATCTAGTGTTTGCATGCATGGGGTAACAGAAGAATGCGTCTGTCAAGCCGTATATACAGAAATACATGTTTCCACTGTGCGCCTCTCGGCTGAACATGTGCAATAGCATATACCTTGTACATTGTGTATCTCATGTTTGTGCCTGTGTGTGTGTCTCTGTGCATGTGTGTTTCTGTGTATGTGTGTCTGTATCTCTTGCTGTGTGTGTGTGTGTGTGTGTGTGTGTGTGTGTGTGTGTGTGTGTGTGTGTGTGTGTGTGTGTGTGTGTGTGTGTGCTGTGTGTGTGTGTGTGTGTGTGTCTGTATCTCTTGCTGTGTGTGTGTGTGTGTGTGTGTGTGTGTGTGTGTGTTGTGGTGTGTGTGTGTGTGTGTGTGTGTGTGTGTGTTGTGTGTGTGTGTGTGTGCCGCCCCGCCACTGTCCCCCCTCTGCAGTAATGAGAGGCGACACTAGGTTCCCATGCTAATGCCCCGTGGTCGTGCATGCGTCGTGTGGCTTTGGAGAGCTGAGGGATTATTGGAGAGGGGGGGGGGGGGGGACTCCGGGGGCGCTCAATCGCCCCGCCTTTGATCCTCGTCCAAGGACACCCGCCCTCTCCCGTCACCGCGTCCTTGGACACGGGGACAAGAAGTCTCTGTCCGCGTATGTACAGTTTTACACACATTAATGGCCGACCGCCTCGCACGGCTTCACCAAGGTCACCGGAGGAGGGCGCGGCCGGGGACACGTTCACGAGCGGACGTACACCGCGGGCACTTCCTGTAATGACAGCGGCGGCCTAACGGGCGGCCGGCGGAGATGGCCACGCACGCGTCGCCGGCGCGCTGTGTGACACTGTAGCTGTTGACTAACGCGTTTCACGCACTGTATAAAAAGGTATTGAGGAGAATCATCTGCACCGGTCACAATGGACTCCTCCGTTCTTGGCGCTGATGGGATTGAGTTCCTGTTTTGGTAATGAAATCACAGCAATGCTCAATATCTAGACCGTAATGCCAGGAGATCAATTATGCTTGTTGCTAAAAAAAATTAAAAACCTGCGGGCGAAACTTTGTCCAAGCAAACTAGGAGTCCTACCTGTGAACACGGTGACAAAACATCGTTATCTCGCTGATCAGACAAATGCCACCGCTAATTGGATTGGCAATAAACGGAGGCGTCTTCTTGGTGGCATAGTGTATCAGAGCAGGTCCCACAATGAAGGGTGCTACACCAGCATGGTATATAAACCTTCACGATAATGTCTCCAGGCTGCCATCACAGTCAGCTGCAAATTAAGATAAAGATGCAATTTTCGAACTATGATTAGGCCATGGAAATGTACCTCTCAGATAAAACATCTCAAATAAAAAAGATGGATTTAATGGGAGGAGATAGGGACCAAGTCAAACAGGAATTAAAGAAAATGGTTGGTCCAAGACCAAATAGTGCATAATGGGATATTAATCCATTGGTCAACAGTGTTGACAATGGATTTGTCCATTAAACTAATGGCAGGATGGGTGAAAGCCAGAATCCAATGATGGCATCCAAAGTATTACCGAGCAACTTCAAGATTTAGAAATAAAAGAGATTAGAAAGTTTCTGCCTGTCCTTGCCGGCCGGTGTGTGGTTTAATTGTCCTTGAATGAATCGAAAAGGCTGCTTTTAATGTACATCTCCACAAAAGTTGTTGTTCCTCAAGAGACCTGGAATTGCCTGCACATATTTTGAATTAAAAAAATGCAATCAAAAAGTGTTTTACTTTGTGTTACCCTCTAGCAGTTAATGCTAAACTGTAGTGCGACAAAAAAAAAAAAAATAACAGCCCACCAGGAAGGAAGAGTTCTCTTCTAAAGCCTTGAGAAATAGAGGGAAGCTTTCCTCCACTCAGGGCCTCTGGTGGGTCTGATACCGGGGGGGTGATGAGGACTCCTCACCAGGTCACAAGAGCCAATATCGCTGTGTAGCCCACGGCTCGTGTCTGCCTACCAGAGCCGGGCAACTTTCTTTCCCCCTCTCTCCCCTCTCTCCCCCCTTTCCCTGAGATCCTCCCGTTAAATAATTCATAAGGTGTGTTTTTCTGTCTCCCTGACCCTGAACAACACATCCCCGGAAGCAAGGCTTGCCAGTCCCAGAACAGACGTGTTTACCAGTGGTCCATGAGGGAGCCATGACGGCTCACAGACTCTCGGTTGCACCATCTTTTCCGGGGCCGAAAAACAAAAGACTTTCATTAGAATTTTTTACAAACTCAGCGGCGCTTTGGCTGTGAGCGGCGAGACGTGTTTATTAACCACCTGCTCCGCTGTGTGACAGGGGACCGCCGCGCGCTCAGCTACAGGAAGTTGTGGGGAACAGACTGTGGGACTTCTGATCGGGGGGGTGTGCGGTACCCCTCCGGGTGTCGAGGAGGTTATCCGCCATGTTTACTAGAGATATTACAATACCACTTCTTACCACTTCTTACCACACCGATACCGATTCCTGAACTTGAGTATTGACCGATACCGAGTGCATACTGATACAGCATCCAGCGTTGTGACCACTAATAGCGTTTGTTCTTATTGAAGGGTTCTCTTAGCTGACAGCAATGTATAGTCGGTGCATTTAGTGTTGTTTCTACAGAATTTAAAATCTGTAGTTATAATAAAACATTTGTATTCTTGTAGGTAAGCGTCCGTGCATCCATGTTTTCCGAATTGGTAGCTGGAACGCACGTCGCAGGTCGGAGATGACGTGTTCCCCATTCCGATTTTCCACCTCCGTCCGTTAACCAACGCAGCGTATCACCGTAATGTTGCTGATGTTCTCTGTCGGCGTCGTAAATGAGCTAGTCATGTCATGATATTGGATCGGCGCATCGACTTGCGTATTCGCCGATTCCCAATACTTCATTTTAGGCATTATCGGGGGAAAATCCGATACTGGTAGCGGTATTGGAACGACGAATCTTTAACGTCTTCTTCTCCTTCCTATCAACTGTAAATTTGTTGGGAGGGAAGTCAGACGAGCCGCTGTGTCCCATGAGGGCCGGACGGTTCACCGTGTCACAAGAGTCCGGCGCCTTGGCTATTAGCCGGCCTCTGATTCCCTATTGGTGCATCATCTGGGGAATAGTTACTGTGAGGGGAGAGGAAACACAATGAGCCTTTGGCCTCTTTAAGTGGAGACACAAGGACCCACGCACACATCCATCAGGTTCCTCCAGACAGTCCTTCAGATACAAACAGACGGACCCATTCACACCGATACTCCTTCAGACGCCGATACTCACACACATGAATACCCTAAGACAACCGCACACAAACACACACAAGCACACCGATCCAACCCCAGACACAAACAAACACACACACATACACACATATATACCCTCAGGCAACAAAACAAGGACCCACGCACACACCTATACAAGTTCCTCCATACAGTCCTTCAGATACTAAGAGATCCACCTATTCACACCGACACACACCGACACACACACACACACACACACACACACACACACACACACACACACACACACACACACACACACACACACACACACACACACACATAACCTCAGATAACCCCACACACACGACCACAGACAGACACACACACACACACACACACACACACACACACACACACACAGACACACACACACACACACAACCTCAGATAACCCCACACACACGACCACAGACAGACACACACACACACACACACACACACACACACACACACACACACACACACACACACACACACACACACACACACACACACACACACACACACACACACACACACACACACAGGGACACACACTAGCTGTAGCTCTGGTCTTCCCGATGCACTCTCTCCCTGCTTCACGTGTCCAGGCTCGGGGTCCGAGGTCTTATTAGAAAGTCTCTGGGTTAACGGGGAAGGCGGTTGGCTCATCCCAGCCCATCTGCTCTGCTTTGATAACTCATTAATGCCAAGATCCCCCCCCGCCCTCCTCATCCCCATTACACATATGTGGCCTGCGATTGCGTTTCACTCACTCTCTCCCCCTCTCAGCTCATGTCTGCCGCGCTGAATCGAAATGAAACAAACCTGCTTGACTCGTGAAAACGTAATAATATTATTGGGAATCAAATACTATGAGCGGGGTGGGGGAGAGGGAGGGGGTGGGGGCGAACATGGGGAGGGAGGGAGGGGGTGCACCCAGCGGGGGGGGGGGGGGAGAGTTAATGAATTCTCTTATCAGTTCCCATTGGGCACTGGGAGGACGGCCTCCTCAGTGCGTGTACTCAAATGTCCCCACGTCGCTCGGCTGCATTAAGCCTCTGCTTTCGAGTAAAAGTAATTTGGGGATGTTCTGATGGGAGTTCGGCAATACGGCGGGGGGGGGGGGTTGGGGGTTTTTTTTTTCGGTTGCCGTGGATACGGCAAACACTCGACGCAAGCTGTGCTGTCGGGTGAAATGTTGGGAGAGCGGTCCGGCCGTGAGTCCGGCCGCGGCCTCTGAACGATGCTCTTGCCCCCCGGGGGAGACCCATGTTCTTGCCAGGGTTGAAAGTGTGTGTTTTGAGTCTGAGATGTGAGGGATTATTTTAACATTTCAAAAGGTGTTCTACACCCCAGAGTTAAGGCGTTTCCTGAACCATAACGGCAGAACGCGCCGTTCACCTCAGGCTCTGAGTCCAATTACATACGCTGAGAGTCAGCTAATAATTCACCTAATTGATTCGATAACGTCTATAACGACTGAATCGATGAACCGTCTCTGTACAAAACAAACGAGCGGCTGATTGTATCATATAATCGTAAAACAGAGTCGGCTCATTAAGAACCGCGCGCTGGCACACATACAGAGCTGGGGAGGACGCAGGCAGACGGTGCTGCATCTGTTCTCCACGCGTACACGCGGCATTTTAACGTCGACGGTGTTGACTCTGAGCTGTGTGCCGGAATCCATACACCATCCGGTTAATCTATAGTGAGCGCAGAGTGTGTGGGAGGAGCAGGGGGTCAGGAGCACACGCAGAGAGGGTTTTAACCTACCGCACGCCCTGGACCAGTGGAGTGGAGTGGGCTTACATCTGTACAACTACCAGGGAAGCAGAGAACCGTTTATTAATACGGAAATGATGAGCCCGACACGGCTCCCTGTACGAGGAACATGCCGAAAACTAAAATCAATACCGCTAAGTTATGGTTATCGCCCGGCTTATTGTTTACTTATACAACAGGCAAGCATAAAGTCAGCCATGAAAAACTCCTCCCCAGCTATTTGCTAATAGATATATATATATTTATATTTTTTTTGGGGGGGGGTGAGGGGGTGAGGGAGGAGGGAGGAGAGGAGGGGGTGGCAGGATGAAAATGAGAGCAGAGGGAGGGGGAGAGATGGGAGGGAGGGAGGGAGGGAGGGAGGGAGGGAGGGGAGGGAGGGAGGGAGGAGAGGGAGGGAGGGGAGGGGGGGGGAGGAGGCAGGCGGCGGGGGCGTGGAGGACCCAGACAAGAGGACCTTGCCATTCACGTTAATGGTTTGTGAAGACTTGGAGCGTGCCTCCCGGACAATGTGTCATCATCCTGACACACTGGATCTCCTCAGGGTGAGGAGGGGGGGAGGGAGGGAGGGAGGGAGGGAGGGAGGGGAGGGAGGGAGGGGAGGAGGGAGGGAGGGACACTCAAATAAATCTTGTTTTGAAAAAGTACGTTACCATGGGAACGCGGAAGTCGTTTGCTTAGTTTTGATTCGGTCCGCGCTTCGACAATAATAATATTTTTCTTTTGTAATGCGTTTTTTAATGCGCTGTTTTTTTTGGACTCCACTCGTCTATTTCGGTATTCCCTCCTGCTGCACATATCTTTTTTTTTTTCTGGATATTAAGGTGATATACACACACCCGCGTGGCAGACAGCGCTGGGTCCTGAAGTACATTAAAGTTTATCGTCCCGTCTTTTAAAATAGGCTTTCTTAAGTGTTCATATCTTCTGAGTCTTGATTAAAGAACACACTCAACTTTCTGCAACCAAAATAAAAAAAAAAAGGCAACGTTCAAACTTACTTCAAAAAGCACGACTACTTAAAAAAACGCAATCAACCGCAGGAGCCAGACTTAGCCCATCTCCGTCCCTACCCAACACCCAGTTAGATCTTTGATGTATGCGGCGACAGAACGCACGCGCACACGCACACTCACACCTGCATGCTAATAAAAAGCAGCTCCCCATGCTGCCTTTTATCAGCGCGCCCACTTAAGCACGCGTCGCTACATTATACATTCCCTGTGTGAGCGCGGCGCTGCTGCCTGCGTTTATGTATTCTTTAATCTTCAGTCTTATAACCTAGTCTCGTCCCTTCAGCTCCTGTTCTCCCTCCCTCTCGCCAAAGTCTATCAGGAAAAGGTACTTTATCGCTGCTGATATGATGGAGTGAAAAATAAGTTGACACGTGTGCCTGCCACTGGAAGGGCCCGGGCCGCAGAGGCTTAAAGCTGATACCGGCCCAGTACAGTCCAATAAACCCCGGCGCTATCTCCCTCACCTCCTTCATCGGGACAGGGGATGGAGGTGGGGCAGATGAGGGCAGAGGAGCTCCCTCGCTACGGGGTTGGGCTCTGAGTTACCCAGGGTGCAACAGGGCCTGCGCCGTGCGGGGAGGATTTCAGATGAACCGGACCCAAGCTTTTGAGGGCTCTGCACAGTCGGAGTGGAGGAGTAGACACCACATAATGGGATTTGGATGAGAAGGTTCTCATGAATATATATATATATATATATATATATATATATATATATATATGTACACATATTAATATATCATTCTGCTTAAATTCAACTGAGCCACGCACATTTCCCATTGACTGATGGACTGTTGTGATTTATATTGGGATATTATTGAGACTTTCAGATGGATGTCTTTGAGTGCTTCGAAAAGCCCTATAACAAAACAAATACAAAAACAGAGCTAAAGAGAGAGAGGAGAGAGAGAGAGAGAGAGAGAGTCAGCGAGACAGAGAAGGTGACAGAGAGAGGAAGAGCAACCCAAGAGAGACAGAGCAAGACAGAGAGAAAGAGAGAGACAGAGCGACACAAAAGAGAGCGAGAGCTATCGACAGAGAGAGAGAGGGCTTCAGTCAGGGGCTCCACTCACCAAGAACAGCGTGCGGAAGTTGGCCAGCTCCCCGAAGAAGTCCTCCACGCTCAGGGTGTGGGGGTCGAAGGCGTAGAAGCTGCCCATGTTCTCGTAGAGCTTCTGCATGTTCTTATGCATGGTGGAGAGCTTCTCGTACTGCTCCCGGGCGTGCTTACTGAAGCCGTGAGGCAGGGCCGAGTCAAGGGAAGCAGACGGGTGTGGACATAGACAACCGCACGCACGCACACACACACACACACACACACACACACACACACACACACACACACACACACACACACACACACACACACACACACACACACACACACACACACACACACACACACACACACACACGGAAATACATGCAATACAATACATTGTTTCTCAAAGTCAGCGAAAACTAACAAAGCACAGGGGAGAGGGCTAGAGGGTCGGACAGGATCCAGCCCCTGGGATCAGTCTTCAGATGAACGTCTAAAGTCTGACGGCAGACAATATGATCTGGGAGAAGAGGGCGCGTCACGTTCTTTGGCTTCATATTTGTTTCGACCAATCACGTCGCTGGAGGTGATGAGTGATGGGGGGGGGGGGGGGGCACTGACGGTGGTGAGGTGGAACCCGTCGTGATTGGCGGGCGCTGTAAACACACACACACCACTGTTGTTGTTTTTGAGGTTGTTGTTGTTGTTGTTGTTGTTGTTGTTGTTGTGGCGAGGCGCCGGTGCCAGTCACGGTGGTGTCGTTTCTCCGTGACAACGGCGGGGTCAGAGGGTCTTGAACCCAGCCCGGCTCGCGGACGCTTGTCCTTCACTGAACAGCCTCGCCCCTCTCTGACAGGCTGCTATTACCACTGGGTGGCTGGGTGACTGGGTGACTGGGTGGCTGGGTGACTGGGTGACTGGGTGACTGGGTGGCTGTCTGGGTGGCTGTGTTGCTGTGTGTTACTGTGTGCGTGTGTTCGTGTGTATGCGTGTGTGTTTGTGTCTACGTGTGTTTGCGTCTGAGTGTGTGTGTATGTGGCTGTGTGGTGATTGTGTGTGCATGTGGCTGTCTCTGTGTGTGTGTGTGTGTGTGTGTGTGTGTGTGTGTGTGTGTGTGTGTGTGTGTGTGTGTGTGTGTGTGTGTGTGTGTGTGTGTTGTGTGTGTGTGTGTGTGTGTGTGTGTGTGTGTGTGTGTGTGTGTGTGTACACTGAAAAGGCCCCTCTCTATGGGTGGGATGGATTGAGGCACATCTTCAAACTGGCAGGGGAACAAAGACGTGTAATCGCACTCATGGACCTCCTGTGTGTGTCTGTTTGTGCGTAGAGAGAGTGAGATGGCATGGTGAGGGAGTGAGTGTGTGTGGGTGGTTCAGTATAGAAGGGCCATCATGACATTGATGCTGCCGCGTCTCTCACAGGCCTGCTCAATACTACAGCCGCTACTTACATAACCCCGTGTATGTAGAGACAAACACACACACACACACACACACACACAACACACACACACACACACACACACACACACACACACACACACACACACACACACACACACACACACACACACACACACACAGATCCATCGCACAGGGGTTGCCTGGTTCGCCCCCGTACCGAAACAAGCGTTGATCATAACCCCGACATCAGGGGGAGAAGCCAGACTCCACAAGACCCCACATCCGCCCCCCCTCTCGCCCCGGCCCCCTCCCCTCTCTCCCCCGTCTCCCTCTCTCCCCCCCTCTGTTTTCCCCCGTATCTCCCCGTCAGGCGGCGGTGACTCCCCGGTTCTCGACTGTCGCCGTGTTTTTATTGTCTTCCTCGGGCCGGCGTCCCTGCGACTTGCTTTGATGAACCATTCCGTTTGAAAAGTCGAGGGGGGGAAAAAAGTGGGAGAGATATGCGGGAAAGTGAAGAACGTCACCGAACACAGCGGATCCACTTCCAATGGCACAGAAAAAATACTTTCCTACCATATATATACACATCTATATATAAATATATATCTTGGTGTAAGCTAACTTGTTTGATAAGGCCCGGGGGGAGACGCCTCTTGTTAGCGGCGCGGCGGAGTGTGGCTCAGACAGGCTAACGATGTCTGTGATTCTGGGATGCAGCCCGGCCAACGAACGCAGTGATTCAGCTCACATCTCAACCGCTTCCCCGCACGGATCTGCTCCACGCCCACAGCCAATCACACCCCTGATTAGGAGTCCACCGAAAAAAAACAAAAAAAAAACGAGCAAAGCTAAATAACATGAAAACGGCAAAGTCGACGTTGCAGGGGGCAGGCAGCGCGGCTGTGAGTCGAGAAACGTCTGCCTGCTTGGGTCGAAAAGTTGCATAAAACGGACGCATACAATCGACATAGTTCTTATTTCTGCTATGAAGGCATCCGTTCAATACCTGCCTCTACCACGTCTTCAGCCCAGAGCCCTTCCCTGGCGTCGGCTGAACAGAAGTCATCGCAAGATCTTGGTTGGTTTTTCCGTTAAGCAGTGGACTGGAGCTTACTCGGCTTTCCTTCTATTCCCACGTCAAAGATGTGCCATGGTGATGGAGATCGACGCTCGTCGACCTGCACCATCACAGGCATACGGAGCAGCCTTCCCCAAACAGAAGAACTGCGGACACATACGGAGCAGCCTTCACCAAACAGATGAAATAGTCTCGTATGGAGCAGCCTTCACAACGCACAAAACAGGGAACAGCCTTCATCATACACGAGATATTCATGCAGGCTTCAGGGAGATATCAACAGAAGCAAGCATGTGCACGCACGCACGCACGCACACACACACATGAACACACATGTGCTCACACATGGCCCAAACACTTCTATAGTGTGCATCAACAAAAAAGGGCGCACAAACTGTTCGACAAAAACCCATTTACACGCCCTTCTCATAAACAGAAACACGCGACATCCTGTTTGACAATCCCACTGATAGAAGGCCTGTCCGTTCCTGTTGGCATCTCTGTCTCACGCTCGTACTTTCTTTAAATCCTCCTGGTACTTCTCTCTTCTCCTCGCCATTCGTCCCGGTCTGGCCATCAGGCCCTAGCCCTCGGTCAGCCTCTGCTGTGGCTCAACACCACTCTGTCAGTCTCACAAAAGGACATACGCACGCGCACGCACATGCGCATGCACGACAATACACAGGCACACATACGCACGCACACCAACACACGCATGCGCGCACACAAGCCGGTGAACTCGGGGCTCTCGGCGCGCTCTGTGCTTCGTCACCGGGGGGCGTCAGAGCTGAGAGTGTGGGCGACGGCGGGTCTCAGGGAAGGACCAGCTGC
>OLKM01000491.1:222564-225064 GCA_900291075.1 Melanogrammus aeglefinus | reverse complement strand
TAAAATGGACTGGTAAAATTGTGCACAAAATAACACTTTCAGTAATATACCAAATACCGCTGACTTCACCATTGTAGATGTCTCCGATAACAATGTGACTATTGTGGAATTAGCATGTTGTTTTGATTTGTATGTGGACATTTGCTTCAACACCAAGCTTTTAAAATATCAACCACTGGCTAACAGTACCACAAATCTAGGTTTTAATTGCACATTAATTATTCTTATTTTTGGAAGTCTAGGCCATGTCCACAAGCTTGTTTTACGTGGACTACAATGCTGTGGACTGACCAAACCAAATGCGAAAAGACTTGCAAAATACTGCTCCATCTCTGCCACAATAGAAACCTGGAGAAGAAGATGCAATGTCCATCCATGATGGAAGAAGTTGTTTAGCACAACAAGGCCTTCTCTGTTTGATCAAACCTGCTCAGTCCAGCAATGCTTCCATCAACGTTTGGATCATTTGTGCCTCCCCACTTGTTACGATCTAAATAAGAGTATTAAACTGTGTGTGCGTGTGTGTGTGTCTAAATGTTTGTTTCTGTGTGTATATCTGTGTGTGTCTGATGTGTCCGTGTTTCTGTGTATATGTCTGTGTGTATGTTTATCAGTGTGTGTGTGTGTGTGTGTGTGTGTGTGTGTGTGTGTGTGTGTGTGTGTGTGTGTGTGTGTGTGTGTGTGTGATCGCAGAGCATGGAGCTGTGTAACGGCTCCCCTCTGGAGGGCCCTTAACAACACACACATACTCACACACACCGGCCACGTAAACACGGGGGGGTCTCGCTAGTAAACCGGCTCAGCGCGCCCCCCCGCTGCGCTGCCTCTGATGTCAGCCTGCTCACGTCGAGACGGCTGCTCTAAAGCCCTACGCGCAGGCTAACCGGAAGTTTGGATTAATGGGTAAATAAAGCACTCAAACTATGTGTATCATTTATAACATTTCTCAAATAGTGTTAAAAGTCCAGTTTTCGTCGTCGTAACGGGTGTTTTCTAACGCCATTCGGCAATGACGTCACGTTGGGGAGACGTGGTGGAAGGTAGCCTCAGCCTAGTACTAGAACTATGGCGTCTAAGAGGTGGCAAGAACCACAAATAACATGTATGATGGCCCACAGCAGTATAATTTCGAACCTGTCAGACGTGAGAGGGCGAATGAGGAATTGCCGAGAACTGATGGCGGTCAAAGCCAATTAAATGCATGGTCAGAGGAGAATGAGTGGAGAGTTGCTATCATTTAGCAACGCAGCAACGAGCACTGGAGCTAGTCAATGAACAGCAGTGCATACAATACGACACTTTATTTATTTATACTGTCAGTGAATAGCATCGAGTGAAAGTCAACGTTTTCTTTATATCTAGTGACAGCGATTATGTCGTAGGTACCGGTAAATAGAAATAGAAGGCCTAATGCTAGCTATGGGCTAACTTAGCCTATCGGACATCAATCAGTGCACTTGCAAATGAGTGTCTGCAAGTATAACCGATCGTGGTGTGACATTATTCAACCATCAATCTACCGCAAATACGACCAGACAGATGTACAACCGTCCAACCCGGCGGATGCTGACAGACAGCCCACAACAAGCGCTCTCTCTCTCTCTCTCTCTCTCTCTCTCTCTCTCTCTCTCTCTCTCTCTCTCTCTCTCTCCTCTCTCTCTCTCTCTCTCTCTCTCTCTCTCTCTCTCTCTCTCTCTCTCTCTCTCTCTCTCTCTCTCTCTCTCTCTTTCCCTCTCTCTCTCTCGCACGCCCCAACTTATCCAACTCCAAGGCTAGGCTGCTTCACTAACACCACAACTAACCACAAGGCCTTCATAACCATGCAGTATCCCGAAGCCGAAAAGGACACACGCACAGGCGCACACACTCATCTTATGCAAAACAATCTGTTTTATCATCAACATTCAGACACTGCAAAGATTTAAAGACTAGCCTCTTACCATAAGTTAGAATGGACCCAAAGTATGTGATTGTATTTAATGTTGTATGCAACAACATTAAATACAATGGATAACAGTTAAAATGTTTCTTACCAACAAGCAAATTGCGCAAATTCGAAAAAAAATAAACCCTGCACCATGGCCTTTAAGATGTCAATAGAGGACGAACCCTCTGGGGGAGGAGCTAAACCCCATGGGGGAGGAGCTAACCCCATGGGGGAGGAGCTAACCCCATGGGGGAGGAGCTAACCCCATGGGGGAGGAGCTTAACCAACAGCTGGCCAGCTGTCTAATGAAGCAGAAGAGATCTCCTGGGCTTGGAGACTGGATGAGGAGAGGACTCCATCACTTCTATGAGGAGAGGACTCCATCACTTCTATGAGGAGAGGACTCCATCACTTCTATGAGGAGAGGACTCCATCACTTCTATGAGGAGAGGACTCCATCACTTCTATGAGGAGAAGACTCCATCACTTCTATGAGAGGACTCCATCACTTCTATGAGAGGACTCCATCACTTCTATGAGAGGACTCCATCACTTCTATGAAGAGGACTCCAT
>OLKM01000491.1:210128-219639 GCA_900291075.1 Melanogrammus aeglefinus | reverse complement strand
TCCCTCCCCTCCCTCCCTCCCTCCCCTCCTCCATTCCTCCCTCCTCTCCTCTCTCTCTCTCTCTCTCTCTCTCTCTCTCTTCTCTCTCCTTTTCCTTTTCCTATCTCTCTCTCTCTCTCTCTCTCTCTCCATCTCTCTCTCCATCTATCTAAGGCTCTCTTTTTCCTGGGGTCTCTTTTCTCTCCCGGTTTTCTCTGCAGATCGGTGAACGTCTTGAAGCGTCTAATGGTGGGGCCTTGCCATTGATGAAGAATATATATTTACATTAACCTTTGAAAGGCACTTTGGAGAAAAACGATATCCGCAGGATTCTTTTTTAAATTCAAAAATGCGCAATGCTTTTACAACCCATTTACAAATAGTGCTTCCTTTCAGGGTCTATGCACCAAATATCAGCCTGAAGAGCAGAAAACGAAACCAGCAATTCCAGTATAAGAAACATGCAGGTTGTGCGTGTTGTCTGTGTGTCAAGACAACCTCTCTGTGCTGGAGTAATTGGTGTTGCAGTGTGTCTGTAGTGTGTCTTGGTCACTGCTTTGAGTGTTTGTGACGTGTGCGTTGATGGTGTTGTGGGCGCTGCGTGTTGAGTTTATGTGTGTGTGAGTTGAGGTGTCGTATTTGTTTGTGAGTGTGCGTTGTACTGTGTTTTGTGTGCCGCTGTGTTGTTGTTTTATGTGTGGATCGTGTGTGTGAGGTGAGGTGTGCTGTGACCTGTGTTCGAGTGTGTTGCTGTATGGTTGTTTAAAATATTGTCCGTGCGCGCAACTGCATGATGTGTTGTTTGATGTGTGTGTGTGTGAGTGAGTGTGTGTGTGGTGTGTTTGTGACAAGAGGTGTCGTGCGTGTATGTGTGTGGATGTGTTTATCTGTGTGTGATCTTGTGTTATCTGTGTGTTGTGTGGGTGTTTGTGTTGTGTGTGTGACTCTGTGTGTGTGTGTGTGTGTGTGTGTGTGTGTTGGTACGTGCAGTGAGTGTGTGCGTTGTTTGTGAGCTGTGCTGCATGCATGTGCGTGCATGCATGTGTTTGTGTGCGCGCCTGCGTGTGTGAGCTCATGCGACGGATGGGGTGTTTTTCTGTCTTTCTGCATATGAAGGCCTCTCCAGCGTCTAAGGAGCGGGGGAGATGCAGCCCCAGCCTGCCGCGGTCCATTGTTGTGATGGGAGAGGCTGAGAGCTCTATCTGGGAAAGCTTTTAGGGGAATCAATGATGGCGCTAAACCTAGCTTTACCCACTGAGCCCGGCACTGTCAAAGCACACACACACACACACACTTGGCCACATACACACACACACACACACACCTACGAATTCAGACATTCACATATTTATACGTACACACAAATACATGTATTCACAAACGCACACACAAATATGCACGTACATAAATGTACACACCAGCGTCCACATACACACAACACAGTTTCCCATGTAAGCACAAAAAAACACTTCAATGTAAAAAAAGAAAGAGACAGACACACGCACGGCCACACACACACACACACCAGCCAGACATACCGACGGATACACACGTACATAAATGCACAAACCCACATACACAGACACAAACACACAGTTGAATGTAAAGAAAGTAAAATACACACACACAAACACACACACACACGTAGACAGACCTCAACAGACACACACACAGAAACACGTGTAGTGTTGTGCAGGGAGGGAACCACTGTCCAACTCAGAGCCGGATGCTTTGAGCGTTGACAACGGCGCAGTGCGTAGTATCAATGGAGGGGGAAAAGATAATAACACGCAGCAATCCCTCCTCTGAAACCAGAAGCCCTACATTTAAATGTCACTTTTCTTAGCCAATTTTATTTGCCTTGCTCGCCAGAAATCTTGTACTTTCCGCCAAGATCATTGTTATAGTCATGACTGGATGTCAACGGGCCACAATGGGCTGGTGGAGGAAAGATAGAACACAAATCTAAAAAGAAAAGAAGAAAACGAACCAGAAAAACTAAAAATACAGAAACATTTAATCTCCTTTGGGCGTAATCACAGACTGGATGGAAGCCGCCGGATCCCAACCCTGAGCCCAACAGTTGGTAAAGAGCGTAACTATTATCCCAGTGATATCAATCCTGAATATTTGGGGGGGGGGGGAATAAAGGGACCCATGGCGACATGTGAAGGAGCGGTGACGACGTCGGCGACGAATCGGTTGTGGAACACGAGAAGTAAGTACGGAGGATGTTAGCCGGGTAAATAGATGTCAGACTTACAGCGGTATCGCTTGTGGCTCGCAGCGCCGGCTGGGGGAACACACAAAAGGCTATTATCTCTGTACATATTTGTGACACAGGCTTTGGGCACTGTGGGTAAATGATGGAGTGATATGGGTAGTGCTAAGAGCCCGTCCCGAGCCAGAGTCAACAGCACCTGTTCTCTGGGTCCCTGTGTGTGTGTCGGTGATGAGTGGCATGTGGGGGACGTGATTTAGAAAGGATAGGAATGTGTAAACTCCCAGGATTCGATTCAGGGAGGTTTTAATACATTGTCACACACACACACACACACACACACACAACCACGTCACACACACACACACACGACACACACACACACACTCACACCAACCACGTGCACATACATACATTGTCGACACATCAGCACAGTTATAATACAATGTCACACACACACACACACACACACACACACACACACACACACACACACACACACACACACACACACACACACACACACACAACCACGTGCACAAACACACACACAGCCTGAGAAACATTGCAATCACTGCTGCTGCTGAGGCTGTATTTCTTCAATGTAGACCACCACATTCTGCAGATGGCACACAAAAGCCCCCCCCGACACACGCACACACACACGCGCACGCACACACACACGCGCACCACACACACACACACACACTCCCAATATGCATCCAAACACACACACTCATTATAGGCACAGCGTTTATTCTCAAATATATGAATTAACTTATTTACTCTTTTCCTTAATTTAGACCTTAATCAAATTCAGGGATATTGCCTACGCACGCAAACCTTCTCGAGGGTTGCACCGTTTCACTGTGAACCCAATTATCTTCCAACTAGTGTTGCTGCACTTGTAACCCGCCCATAAGCAGGCACACAGAGAGAGGGTTAAACAGGCCACCATGCTACATTTCCCATAAGAGGAGACCTGCTGGCTGCCTGAAAGTGTCTCCATTCTGTTGTCACAATCTGTTCACGCGAAAGGGAATGAACGAGAGAGCGAGAGAGACAGAGAAATTGGCTTGTGTGTGTGCGTGTGTGTGTGTGTACATCCCTGCATGTGTGTGTGTGTGTGTGTGTTTGTGCATCTGTGAGTGTGTGTGTATGTATGTGTCTCTGAGGGTGTGTGTTTGCGTTTGTCTTTGTGCGTGTGTGTGGCTGTGTGTGTGTTTGTGTTTGTGCATCTGTGAGTGTGTGTGTACATCCCTGCTTGTGTGTGTGTGTGTGTGTGTGTGTACATCCCTGAGTGTGTGTGTGTGTGTCTCTGAGGGTGTGTGTTTGCGTTTGTCTTTGTGCGTGTGTGTGTGTGTTCTTTGTGTGGTGTAGGTTGTAGGTAGTGGGGTAGGCACTTTCCCATGAATAGATGTAGCACACCTTTCCTTTCCTTTTTTGACGCAGAGGTGAAATAGCGGGGTGTGGGCTGTTATCGAGCAGCGCAACAATCTATAGCAGCCATTAAAATGCAAATGTGCTTACCAGGTCTTGCTTTGATGCTGCACTAATAACAAGCAGCGGGGAGCATTCATGAATCAGGCTCACATAGTGACCTATTGAGCAAATACCAGCGCTGCACAATGGGAAAGAGCTGGAAGAAGATAAGGCTATCCACGTCGATACAACAGAGGGAAAGAGGCGGGAACAGTGAGAGCGAGGAGAGGGACGGCGGCCGGTGGACGGCGGTCGGCGGGGGGGGGGGGATCCGGAGAGGGGATGCATTTCACAGTCAAACCAGATCACGCCCTGAAGTGAAGCCCAGTGAATCCGTGCGACGGGAGCCTGATTGGAACCACTCTGCTCTCCCAGTGAGGAACATGTCTGGGAGCACGGCGGCCCGTTTACCCCCCGACGCGGCGCTGCTGCTCGCCAGAGCCAGGGAGACGGAGGAGCCCGTGTGTGTGCGCGCGCGCGCGTGTGTGTGCGTGCGTGTGTGTGTGTGTGTGTGTGTGTGTGTGCGTGTGTGTGTGTGCGTGTGTGTGTGTGTTTGTGTGTGTGTGTGTGTGTGTGTGAATGTGTGTGTGTGTGTGTGTGTGTGTGTGTGTGTGTGAATGTGTGTGTGTGTGTGTGTGTGTGTGTGTGCATGTTTGAGTGTGTGTCTGTGTGTGCGTGTGTGCGTGTTTGAATGTGTCTGTGTGTGTGTGTCTGTGTGTGTGTGTGTTTGTGCATGTTTGAGTGTGTGTCTGTGCGTGTGTGCGTGTTTGAATGTGTCTGTGTGTGTGTGTCTGTGTGTGTGTGTGTTTGTGCATGTTTGAGTGTGTGTCTGTGCGTGTGTGCGTGTTTGAATGTGTCTGTGTGTGTGTGTCTGTGTGTGTGTGTGTTTGTGCATGTTTGAGTGTGTGTTGGGCAGGATGGAGGGGAGGTTAGTTTGGCAACATCTGCCTGTTACTATTTATACACAGCCTATAGCCTAGTTCTGGTACTAGTGGTACTCACCGGCGTGGAGACACACTGTCTCCACGTTCTCCCTCCTCCTTCAGGGACCGCTGGCTTCTACTTGACCTAACGTTGTCCAGTCCGACTCTTAGGACACCATCCGAGCAATCAATACGAAGCGCTAATCAACAGTATTGAGTATTGAGGATTGTCATGATTGTGACGAAGTAATGCGTCTGATATGTATCTTAATTGGTAAGCTGCATCTCATTAACCGACTAATGAAAGAATTCACCCCAAAAAGGGACAATGAAGGACTTGACTTGACTTAATTAGTAGTGGCAATGTACCCTGCTGGTATCTTGGGGTCCACGGGACGTTTGAAAATGTCAAGAAGATTATAAATGTCATTTTGGAAGATTTATGGGCCGCATAGGGCCAAAGTGGCCATGACTGCTGTGTGGATTTGACCCTGGACCCCAGACCGCCTGAGACCTCCAGGGCGTAGGGTGAGTGGGCGGGCGGGGGAAGAGGGGCGCACACCGCCGGGTCGCCACTCCTACTGCGTCGAGCTTTCCTTCGGCGCCTTGGTAATAAGTCTACCCTTCATTTGCGACCGACGGACTCACACTTCTGATCGGGCGAGATGACGAGCGTGCTTAGTGGACAGATAAGACATTGTGTTTACCGGCTTGGCTTCTACAGACTCGGGTGCTTGATCTCCCCTGACATTCCTCTCAACCACCACAGTGGATTAGACCCAAGTGCTGCCACAAGTGTTTTCCACAAACACCGCGGCGTGGAAGACAGAGGGAGCTGACGTTCACCTCGCTGCAGAAGCATTAACATGTTTTTCTCAAGTTAATACTAATCTCTCGAAGGGGTTACGGTGGCTTATGAGACTTGTATCAAAGATGATACTGGCTCAGCATCAGATTAAATCGAATAAAACCTAAAGATACTGTATCAGAGCCGGTATTCAATTGTGGGCTCCATAGGCCTGCTCGGCAGAGAGTTCAGCTGTAATGCGATAAGGAGCCACTGTCGAGGGATTAGGTTATCTCCCCGGAGATCTATTAGTGGATCAGTCCTCCTGGCTTCCTGATGAATCATTATCCAACATGGTTTCAGCGCCAACTCTACCTTTCACTCCCCCCCGACACATTCACACCGGCTGGATGAACCAAGGAAGAACACCTATAATGCACACACACACACACACACACACACACACACACACACACACACACACACACACACACACACACACACACACACACACACACACACACACACACACACACACACACACAGATTCACACTCACACGTGCTGCAGCTCATAGACGTCCCTATGGGCTCAAGCGGATGTAATCAAACGTTGCTCCCAAAACACAGACAAACAGCACAGACACACACACACACACACACACACACACACACACACACACACACACACACACACACACACACACAACACAACACATGCCCACACTCTGTAATTAACAGCCCTTGAGCCCGTCAGCATTAGGGCTGATCTCACACCATCACCCGACACACACATGAGAGGGGACCACCGGCTGGATTACAACCAATCGCAGCGCTGCACGACCCACCAATTCGGGCTCAGGCACGCACTACACACTCCAGCCAGGCGGGACATCCCACTGATGCATGTAGCAAAGTAACCCCGAGAAAGCCTCCGAGAGCAGCCATGTGTAGACACAGAGCACTGCCGCTGAAACGGCCGCACTACGACCCAAATTAATACAAACACACTGAATACCCCACAACGAGTTGAACTGAATAACCCACAAACAACGAGTTGAACTAAATACCCCACACACAACGAGTTGAACTAAATACCCCACACACAACGAGTTGAACTAAATACCCCACACACAACGAGTTGAACTAAATACCCCACAACGAGTTGAACTAAATACCCCACACACAACGAGTTGAACTAAATACCCCACACACAACGAGTTGAACTAAATACCCCACAACGAGTTGAACTAAATACCCCACACACAACGAGTTGAACTAAATACCCCACACACAACGAGTTGAACTAAATACCCCACACACAACGGGTTGAACTAAATACCCCACAACGGGTTGAACTAAATACCCCACACACAACGGGTTGAACTAAATACCCCACAACGAGTTGAACTAAATACCCCACAACGGGTTGAACTAAATACCCCACAACGGGTTGAACTAAATACCCCACACACAACGGGTTGAACTAAATACCCCACACACAACGAGTTGAACTAAATACCCCACACACAACGGGTTGTGCCCCTCTCAGGGTGCTCCCCCACGGCCGGCCTGCGCCGGGCGCTGCGGCGTCGGGGCAGAGGGACGGGGAGCATGGCGATAACGTGTGGGTAGTAATTGTCCGAGCCCCGCCTCGGAGCGGCGCCGGTAGGGCTGTGGCGCTATTAATAAACACACTGCAATCAGGGCTGGAGCCCCCCAGCACTGATCAGCACACGACGCGCCCCCCACCACCCCCGTGCCCCCGTACCCCCGTGCCCCCGTACCCCCGTGCCCCCGTACCCCCGTGTGCACGGGGCCGTGCGGTCATGGGGGGGGGAGAACAACAAACATAATAATGCTGGGATTAAATAAAAGCGATATGGTTGTGAAGGGCCTCGGGGGGCGGGGGGGGGGGGTGGGGGTCTCAGTGTGGTGCTGGTGGGGCCCCGTCAGGGCCGGGGGCCGGCGGCAGGGGGGTGCTATTGGGGGTCAGCCTGGGAGGTTAATTGTGGAGCATCTGTCTGGACATGGAGGGGGGGGGGGGGCAGCGCACGTTGGATGGTATTTGGGAGATTAGAGCACTTGATGGGATGTGGCGCAGTGTGTGTGTGTGTGTGTGTGGGTGGGTGTATGTGGGTGTGTTAGTGAGTGAGTGTTTGTATGAAGGTCGGTGTGTGTTTGTGTGTGAGTGAGTGAGTGAGTGAGTGAGTGAGTGAGTGAGTGAGTGAGTGAGTGAGTGAGTGAGTGAGTGAGTGAGTGAGTGTGTGTGTGTGTGTTTGTGTGAAGATGGGTTTGTGTGCATGTTGAGGGTGTGAATGCGTGTGTGTTGTGTGTTTGCGTGAAGGGCATTGTGTGTTTGTGTGTGTGTGTGTGTGTGTGTGTGTGTGTGTGCAGTGTGTGTGTGTGTGTGTTGTGTGTGTGTGTGTGTGTTGTGTGTGTGTGTGTGTGTTGTGTGTGTGTGTGTGTGTGTGTGTGTGTGTGTGTGTGTGTGTGTGTGTGTGTGTGTGTGTGTGTGTGTGTGTGTGTGTGTGTGTGTGTGTGTGTGTTTGTGTAAAGATGTGTGGGTGTGTGTATGCGTTGGACGTGGGTGAGTGAGTGAGAAGCGAGTACATTGTAATTGAAATGTCTTAACCTTTACAGAGTACATCTTAACACTGCAGTGCTCCATCCAGACCACAGAGATCCGATCAGACTCCTGGAGCTCAACACCTTTTCCCTAGAATGTGCAAAGCATATGTTGAGTTCAACAAACTGTCGGCATATTTATAAATAGGAAAAAACTAGATTTTCAGTTAGTTATATTCTATAATGATAAACCCCAGATGCAATCATTAACATATTCATTTGAAACCAAGTGCATTAATCTCTACATATGTCAAAAAGATGTGAAAAAACGAATAACTTTTAAATTATGGGAATGGAGACAATATTATACAGCAACAGAACTCCTTCTCTCTCCTTTATGAGCAGATTGTGTCGTGGAAACAAGGAATACAAAGAAACACGAGTAAATTCACCGGCCGTCTCAATTAAACGATGACGGTGATGAGGAAACCGACCGGAATAAAACCCAGGAAAGAAACGAGCAATCATCCGGCGACACCCAGACAACCAAACGGCGTCCTAAAGGGGTGCACTCGCATGACAGCCAAACCACGCCAAACCAACGGGGGGCAGGCATGGAGCTGGCAGCCGTGTGCGTACCCCCAAAACCGCTGGAACCCGACGGCTCAGCTCACACTGTCACCGCACCACACCACACCACCCTGGCCGCCGCCTGGCCCCCCCCCGCCCCCCTGAAGGGCCCCTGGGCCGCCTGAAGGGCCCCCCGCCCCCCTGAAGGGCCCCCGGGCCGCCTGAAGGGCCCCCCGCCCCCCACCGCTTGTGTAGAGTCTGTGGCGACAGCCCGGGTCAGACCAACATGTCTGTGGGGGGGGGGGGACGACTCAGGCAGACACCGTCCTGCCGGGGGGGTACCCTACCCTCACGTCGGGCCACGCTACGACAGGCCCCTCACACAGCTGGCTCTGGATCAGTGACACACACACACACACACTTGCTTCCCGCGAGTACATCAGTCGCGTGTGCATGAACACGCATGTACAGCCGGGGGGGGGGGGGGGCTCGCCGACGAAGGCCGTGTACATGTGTGAGCGCCTGGTCACCTTGCTGTGAGATGAATAGTTCTCTGCTGTCCTCCGTCATTTTAATCATTCCGGTGGAAAGGGGCCTCTTTCCCCCCTGCTATAATTCTGCCTCAAAGCTATCGCTTATACACCCCAGACACGCACACACACACACACACCAGCCACACACACACACACACACACACACACACACACACACACACACACACACACAACACACACACACACACACACACACACACACACACACACACACACACACACACACACAGAAACACAAACACACAGATAAGCACGCACAAAAACACACAAACGTAATCACACACAAACACACACACACACACACACACACACACACACACACACACACACACACACACACACACACACACACACACACACACACACACACACACACACACAGATAAGCACGCACAAAAACACACAAACGCACTCAAACACAACACACAA
>OLKM01000491.1:162628-202628 GCA_900291075.1 Melanogrammus aeglefinus | reverse complement strand
CGGCCGCTCCCCCTGGGCCCGACCTCACAAAGGTTCTCCGTCCAAACTGCGGCCTTCCACCCACCATCGCCGCCTTAAAGCCCTGTTCCTCAGCGCACAGTAGGAGTCTGCTCAGGAATAAGTGGGTGGGTCAGAAGACAGCAGGCCTGACTTCCTCCAGCACACAGATCCCTGAGGGAGACCTGTTCCAAGACATACCGAGGCTAGGATACACAGAAACACCCCCCGAAAAGAAAAAAAAAGAAAGATATTCTGGGCAGTTTACTCCCCCGTCTCCCCCCCCACACCCCCACATTCCCCCTGCCCCACCCCGTCAACCCGTGGGGAGTCACGAGGCCAGGCAGCCTGTCTGCAGAGTGTACTCCGCTGGCTAATAGAGCTGCCACATCAGGGGCCTCGTGTCACAGCCTAACAAGATAGTGATTGGGCGACTTCGAGGAAACTCACTTGTATAATGACCAGGGGGCATTGAGAGGCTCCTGTCTGCCGGCGGAGTCCCCGGCGACGGGCATGGCGGAGACGGTCGTCATGGGATACGCGTTGTCACATTAAGCAGTACATGTGTTCCCCCCCCCCCCCCCCCCACATCATGCCCCCCCATCCCAAGATTTCTGGGGAAATAATAAATAAATGTGTCAGTTGTGTCGAGTGTTTTCATTGGTGGTTGAGGTTTATTGCTGGGAGATGGTTTGGATGGTTCATGACTCCATTTGACACACCGGCACGTCCGTGTGGAAGAGGTAGAAACCATGGATCTAAAATAGGGGAGGCTTATTGTGTTTGGTACAATCTCGCCGTCTGTGATGTTCGAGGCAAAGCTGGTGAAATCTGTACACATCTAAAGTACAGTAAAAACCTGACCTTAGAGTAGGTTATGTTTTGAAGAAAAAAAAAATCTGAAAAATGCAACGTGCCGAGTGTACTTTGGACATTGTTACTCCGTTGAGATGCATTTCTCTGCCCTTCAAGGTGAGTCAAGGTGCATTCTAATTGATTCTTTACAACTGCTACTTTCCACACACATTGTTCACAAAGTTCTGCTTTTCGGTTTTTTTCCCTCTACTACTGGCACCATATTGCATCCATTCCCTTCATATCAGAGGGACCCACAGTAGCATTGGAACCCCAAGGATGAAGTCTCTTTATGCTGTGTTTCAAAGGTTTCTGTCTGCTTTTACTCCAGGTATATTGAAGCACTCTCAGTTGGGGGGTCAACACTCACTTAAGCTTTAAATGTTTGTCTCTGAAGCCCTTAGAGACCTGATCTTGGAATGCTATGTATAGCGTTCCCCTGAATTAAAGCCGGCTGGGCCAACTCTATCATTAAGTCCCACACAGCAGCAGGTGTCACCAAATTGCAAAGGGTGAACTAAGGGTACATATGGTTCTGATTACCGGCACTCCGCCACACATTCAACACGTCCTTGTCACACACCCTCCTCCCTCTCCCTCCACAGATCAAGACCATTACGTTCATTAGCATACGCTAAATGATATCAGAAGCAACACATGGACAGGATTCATTCGTTTTTGGGGAAAGACAAGACACACACAGACACACACACACAGACACACACACACACACACACACACACACACACACACACACACACACACACACACACACACACACACACACACACACACACACACTAAGACACAAAAAGCCTTTCAATTGCTTTGTTTGTATGCAGATATCCCCCCCCCCTCCCCTTGATAAATATTTGGACATTTATTGTCACTTCGCAGATGCTGTTCAGTTAGACGGACACGCATTGACAATGGTTAATTAAAAACTTCACGTCCCTAAGTGGCATCTGCCAGATAAGAGCAAACAATAATTTATTATGGTTGCGATTTTTAATAGCCTATCCTTCGACCAAAACCGAGACTGGATACACAGGGCAGCACGTGAGATGTGACCGCGGAGAGCAGCGAGGGAAAAGGGTCTGTTTATACCACCACTATTTATTTACTTTAGTTCCCAGTGATTTCTCTGTAATTAAAAGGCTGCAGGGCTTATCTGTGCTACAATTAATTGGCTACACCGTTTACAGTGAATTTCATTAAAAGAAAACACTTAGATTTAGGCACTGAGAATAAGATGAAGAGGAAGATAGGGAGAGAGCTGTGTGCGTGTGCGTGCGTGCGTGCGTGAGTGTGCATGCAACTGTGTGTGTTTTGTGTGTGTGGTTGGGGGACATCACACGGCACTTGAAAAGAATAAAATAAAATAGATGGGGGGGCCACTGAGAGTGCCACCAACTCATTTGGCCAACTTTCATTTCAAGCACAAACATAAACAAATGAAGGCATGCCGGCTGAACTAATTGACCTACTTCATGATCCACAAACAAACTAACAGTGTTTCCTAACTGGTGGGTCGCGACCCTAAAGTTGTTTGGGGATTTGTTTTGAACGGCTCGCGGAGTGTGTGGTCAAAAGAAAATTAAAAATACAAATATATACGTTTGTATTATTTGATCTTCTATTTTTTATTGGTAGTTATATCCTTTGAATGCAGGGATGAACATCTTACTTTTATTATGTTTATGTTTTGATGTTTACATTGTGCATGTGTGTTTACTAGTACATTTCGGAGGAAGAGATTATCTTGGTTGGAGTTTGATAAAAGTGGGTCACGACACAATGACCATGAGAACGAGTGGGTCCCAAGGCCAGAGCAGGGGAGGACAACTGAACTAACATATCCCTGCCAGACCACCAGCATGAACCGACCTAGGGGGCTTCTCAGAGAGGGGGGGAATCAGAATTTAACTCCTAAGGAGCGGTGGGCTCGCTTCACGTCATTTAACAGACATTAAGGTCGTCTTCAGCTAAATAAACCCCCCCCCCCGCCCCCCCCGACCCCCTTCCTCGGTCAAAGGCATAGCGGAGCTGCAACTACTGGATCTAGTTCCTGACAGCAGCCAAACACATAATGTATAGTTTTCACTATTAAGCATAAACTAAATCAAACCCACGTCTGCGAAAACACCAACATTGCTACCTGTGTAAATGCATCCTTGATGGTCCCAAACGGGGAGAAGGAAGGTGGATGGGGTGTTGGTGTAGGAGTGTGTGTTTGTGTGTGCGTGTGTGTGTGTGTGTATGTGTGTATGTGTGCGTGTGTTTAAGTGGTCGAGGTAGTGTGGGCTTTTGTAGAGAAAAGATCCATGGTTGTTTCTCCGTCTGCCAAACTCGAAAACACCCACACACACACTCACTCCCACCCAAACACCCACACGCACACCCACACACACACACACACACACACACTTTACAGCGATCTCTTGAGCAGTGACCTCCACAGAGGCCTCCAGCGAGCAGGTGGCCGACCCGGGACCTGGTATTCACACGGACAAAGGAGTCTCAAGGATGTTTGTGTTGTCTATTCAGCGCTGGTTGAATAAAACGGACACGAGCTCCGAATAAATCGACCCAGTGATCCGACGGGATGCATGAGGATGCAGAGGAGCTCCGACGGGCCTCGTGGATGTTGTTCAAGGACGCGAGTGACGAGAGGAACACTCAGGGATGCTCTGACACGGCCCTGGTCAGGAACACAAAGCGGGCCACAGCAAGGCCACAGCGAAACGGATAAAACTAGATAACGCATTTTCTGTAGGACGTGAAGAAATGTTGAATGGCTTGAATCAAGTGAAGGGATTTGAACAGATTCTGAAGGGAGCAAACTATTTAAACATGCACGCCATTAAAAAAAAATGGTTGGAAACAAACAAAGTGAGTTAGACTAAGCTAACAAAAAACATCTCTCCCATGTCTGTTGTATTTATTTTATAAGCGGTATAAAAAAATAAGGAATTTGTTTCAGATTGTGAAATGCAGGCTTTATTATATGTACTCATTGTATGTCTGATGGAGGACGCTGAAAGAAATCCTTACATCTTTTACCTTTTAGATAATGGATATACTGTGCATGTATCACACACTGGTGATGCAGAGACACCTGAAGAGTTCTCCCTACGTCACAGGGCCAGATATAAGGAGAGCTGGATAGATATAATATCATACAACGGCTGTCTGCAGACAGCTTCCTGGTTGGCAGCCAGCCCCCCCTCGATGGACAGAAGAAGCCCACCCTGACACCAGCAGACCGGGGGGGGGGGGGGAGAGACGACGACATACTCATTTACAAATTGTCAGCCCCTCCGGGACACGAAAGGTTAAGCTAAATATCAGAGGCTTGACTCCTGGCGTCGGCGCGGGGACGGGGGGACGGGGGGAGATGTATGAGGGTCCGACCAGAGATCCATCACACCTTAGCGGGTCTGATCGATCAACGCCGGCCCCGCCCCAACCAGCCATCCCAGCGCCATTACCGTCCCAGTATGCAGAGTCCCCTGTCTGACCCCGCCTCTTCCCCCGTCCCCTGGCCCTCCTCCCTCCTCCCCGCACCGCCTCCTCCTACTCCTCCCCTCCTCTCCTCTCTCCTCCTTCTCCCTCCTCCCCCTCCCCCTCCTCCTCCCCCCTCCTCCTCCTCCTCCCCTCTCCACCTCCTCCCTCCCCTCCTCCTCCTCTCCTCCTCCCCTCCACCTCCTCCCTCTCTCTCCTCCCCCTCCTCCTCCTCCTGTCCCCCCTCCTCCTACCCCTCCTCCTCCTCCTCCTCCCCCTCTTCCCCCTCCCCCTCCTCCCCCTCCTCCTCACGGGAGCCGCCGTGGAGCCAGGGGAGGGAGGGTGGGGAGGGAGGGGAGGGGGGAGGGAGGGAGTGGGGAGGGAGGGAGGGGGGCCCGGCCCTCCCAGGTGACAGAGGGGCCCCTGGAGGACAGTTTGTCAGCCCGCCTGCGTTTGTGAGTGGCCATTACTGCTGATAGATATCTCCAAACTGCTGAACAAACACCCTAAGACCCCCCCCACACACACACACACACACCTCTCACTCTCATTTGCATGCGTTGCAATAATGCGAAGAGCAGAAATGTATTTGTAAAACACTAATTAGATCCCCACCACAGACATACTTCTTCTTTATTTTCTAACAGTCTAAGGTATAAAATACACAATGAAACATCAGATCAGAAATTAAACCCTGGGATGGGTTTGTTATTTTTCGCGTACTCTTATCGCACAGAAATATCTGAGCTTGCTGAAAAGGTTTGCTGTGTGAATACTTTCTGTTTTTTGGTTGCTGAATTTCTCGACTCAAACAAACCAGTTTCACTGTTGTATTTAAAGTAGGTTTTTAAAAAATAAAAACCAAAAATATATAATGATGACGGTTGACTTAAAACTTGCTTACGGGTGTAAATAAAATAAGTACACTTGGCTGAAGCAGCCTCACCTGGTCCCGGTCAGCCTGTTGTCCACTGAGCAGTCAATGTGCACAGGTTGAACCAGCCATCACCACACACACACACACACACACACACACACACACACACACACACACACACACACACACACACACACACACACACACACACACACACACACACACACACACTCTCAGAGAGAGGTCTACGGCCTGGCAGCACTGGCACCCCCTGCTGTGTACCATTAGACTCAACCTTGGCAATAAACAACCAGCATCACCCTGTGTCCTTGTGGTGGAAGAGCCCACTCAGAGCCACCAGGTGAGGGGCGTGCCGGGCGCCTGAGGGGCGTGGTACATCACTAGTCGCCTCGCTGAACCAGAAACCACCCTACTGCCCCTCCGTCAAACACTCGCCCCGAAACTAGCACCTCACGCAGTGTGTTGCTCTGGGCACTGCGGCCTATTGTAGAGGAAAGATACCTGGAAGCCTCTCCTTCTTTTTCCACAATCCACCTGAGTCGTCCGCGTGAACGACTTAAAGTCTGTTAAATGACGGGAAGCGAGCGCAACGCTCGGGGAAGTCGACGGCCACCCAGCGCCTCTCACTGTTTTCCAACATGGCTGTTCCGGCGTGACGCGGATGACTTTGCTAGCTTGGAACGTCTTCCGTCCGGTCGCGCTTGGAGGGAGCGGCTTCACGGCTACCCCCCCCCGTCCAATAGGAGACGTTTAGACAGGCCTGGGCTGGCCCTGGACCAGACGGCTGCTCTGTGTCGGGATCGATGTGCGACGTGCGCGCAGAGCAAACAGGTGGAGCGTTGATGCGTCCACACTGCGGGGACACGCGCCACGCGAGGTGACGCTCGACGCATAAAAAAAAGGTAATCAAACGGAGGAAAGCGAGGAGAAAAACAGGAAAAAACAAGCGAATCGATCGATGATTCTGCTGTTTGCCTGGGCTTGATAAATCCATGGAGCGATTTTGTGAATTTGATTGAATGCACACACATACACAAACACGGCAAACACACAGTCACACAAAAACAGAGACACAGACGGACACACACACACAGGCAAACGCACACACACACACAAACACAGAACACACACACACACCAAACACACATAGACAAACACACACAGACAGAGGCAAACACACACAGGCTTCGATGACAAACAAAAATAAATAGTCAGATATTAAGTCCTCTTTTTGGCAGGATTATAAACTTTAGCGGGGGTGGATCCACCACCTCGCGGCCTTGATTAAACTCTGGATTGCACCATTCCATTTCCTACGGGGGGTTGGGAACACGCGGAGAACTCTCCAGGGAGCTACCCAGGGCCAGGACGAGTGTGCACTTTTTAGTTTTATTCTCTCCGATTCCTCATTGATTCCCTCTGCCACAGAGAGGGAAATTGAAAACAGCAGACCGAGCGATTCTGTCGTCGGCTGCGAAAAAAAAGAAAGAAAAATCAAAACATGAAGACAAATGGATGATTGTCACATCCATCCGTCAAAACATGACGGGGGAGACGGGACGAGCGAACAGCGTCGGAGACTCGACACTGGCGGGGAATTAACTACGTCGGAGACATGAGGGCGTCTGGAGACTTAACTACGTGTGAGCCTTAACGCAGTTGGAAACCGAACAGAGGCCATTTTGCACAAAACTATTAACCACCTGCCTGCTTTTCTTTATAGACAAGAGAACCCTACATCAGACAGATCTTTACACAAACAAACCCGACGTTTTCTTCTGACAAATGTACTTATTTTGTAAGTCACTTTGGATGAAAGCGTCTGCTAAACGCCCTGAATGCAAATGCAATTCCAGACGTGGTCTAGGCTGTGTGTAGGCCTTCTCCCTGTGGTGGCTAGCGTTGAGGACCAGCAGTAGCATGCTGCTGCTGGTCCTCATTCACTCTGCCAGCCCACTTGCTAGGTTAGCAACCAAGATGGCCGCCAGACGAACAGGCCCCGCTGGGTCGGAGGTGCTGCAGGGGGCTGTAGTTTTCTGGGCATGAACAGCCATAGGCTCCCTCTGGGGAGGAACCCCAGACAGTGAGGGAGGGCTCCTTGGCCGCAGTAGATCTGGACCTCTCCATTTCCTCTCACTCTGCCCAGCGGCTCCCAGCGGAGCCCGGGAATCGATACTGACACTGGGAGTCGGTGTTGGAGGTGCTGGGCGAGCTGGTGGTGTGTGTGTGTGTGTTTTAGTGTGTGTGTGTGTGTGTGTTTTAGAGTGTGTGTGGGGGGGTATGACTGTGTGTGTATTACCTGTGTGTGTTATTACTGTGTGTGTACTACTGTGTGTGTACTACTGTGCGTGGGAGGGTTACAACCGAAAAAGTGCAGACTAGCTGTTGAGAATACCAGCCTCTTCCTCTTCCTCTTCATCTCCCTCGGCCCGCCTCGTTCTCTCAGCCGCCAGGGCAAATAAAAGACAACAGTGAGACGGAGGGTTGAAACGCTGCCATACGACACCGTACCCACGCGAATGCGCAACGCGCAGAACACGGAGGAAACACATCGGAAGGAGAGGAAAAAAAAAGGAAAAGAAAAAGAACAAACGGCTTTCACCTATTACCGTGAATCATTATGAATCATTAGAGGAAGAGGGAGATGAGCAGAGGTTGTATCAGGCGGGGTGACGAGGCCTCGGCTAACTCAAAGCCAGGGCTCGAGCCCTTGACTGCAGATAGAGCTCTCTGCTGCGGAGACAGGAGCAGTGCCACCCCAGCTGATAGCCTGCAGATAGCCGTGTGGGGGTGGGGGGGGGGGGGGGGCTGCGGCTGTGACCAGCCAGGAGATGAAATCACGGGGACCCGTGGTAAGTCGGAGCCCCCGTCTCCACCCCCATTAGCGAGCCCCGGGAGACTGGCAGTTGTGGTTGTGGCGGCGGCGGTGGCAGCGGCGGCGGAGCAGCACAGCGAAGTAGGATCTAAAAAAAATAGCCAGGGGCGTGATTTCACTCAGGGGACGCTGGGAGGAGTTGTGAGGGGAGAGATGTGATGGGGCTCTCAGGGGCCCCACAGCAGAGCTACGCTGCAGCCCTTCCCCTGGGCCCCAGCCATCACACACCCAGAGACTTTTAGTGCCGCTCCGCTTTGCGGGCAGAAAACACATAAAGACACACGTCAGGGTCCAGCCGACCGTGGGTAGAAGGTGGAGCCGCGTGTGGAACCTAGGCGTCTGGTGGCTGTTCCCTCGCTACACCCCAACCGCGGACGAACCCCCCCCCCACCCCCACTCGCCCCGAACGTAGTGACACAAAGGATATCGACATCTTCTCCACAAACTTATCTTGCTCGCCGTCCGTCTTGGGGAAGTTCTGGATGTCGCTTTCGAGCCGCTGGATCTGTTTCTCCATGTTGCTCAGACTGCTGCTCAGGATCTCAGCGGGCACTGGGAACAGAAACAAAACAATCGTCATTATGCAGCCGGAGAGGCCCGGCTCGGATCAGACTCCTCCAACCCATTTGTTCTGGAAGACGCTGAGGGTTCAGTTTCGTTCTGCACTGCGGAAGCCGTTGACAATTTCGTTACAACACGCTGAGGTTGGCGTTAAGGTACAAGTGCGTGTGTGTGTGGCCTAGAAAGTTGTGTTTTGGTGTGTGTGTGCGTGTGTATGTGTTTACAGCGTTTCGTTAATCAGTTGTTAATCAGGGTTTGCACGGAGTTATTCATACCCGGCCTTTCAAGTGGTGACTTCAAAGAGCCAGCTTTGTCTTATGGGATCAGTAGGGACAGGCCATAGACTCAGTGCCATGGTGAGACTTTAAGGGCTTGGAGTTTATTGACACACACACACAAATGCACACATGAGCACATGCACACACAAACACGCATGCATACACACACACACGCACAGATACGGACACACACACAGGCACGCACACACACACAAATACACGCACACTCACGTGTTTGCATAACTAAGACATACCATAAAAAGTAGCTTTGTGTCTAACATGTGATGCTATGTTTTTGTGTTTCCCAAGACTTGCTAAACTATAGGTGCTAAACTTCAGCCACACCTGTTGTGAAATGTATGTGTTGGAGAGCATTCGGCGCGTCGGCACATTTAGGATGCTTTTTTGTGTTTGATAATGTGTTGTGGAGACGCAACATGCGGGGAGGCTAAGCAGCAGGAGGCACGGTCCTGAAGAAAACTGCCAGCGCGATGGAGGGGGGAGCGGGGGGCACAACAAATAACAACCAAAAAATACAAATCAAAAAAACAGAACCGTAAATGTCTGCCTTGATTCACAGCCTACTTTGTACGCACTTAGAGTCGGGTCCCGGCCACGCAGTACGGCAAGCAGCCTGATGGAAATCTAAAGACCTGTCAGCGTTTCAGCGTCTTGTTGGCCATGCTATGAAGAGCACAGCCATCATACCACATGGGGTCTCGCTGAGTGTGTGTGTGTGCGCGCGTGCGTGTGTCTGGGAGGGAGTGTAGTGAGAAGTGAGAGGTGGTCTCTGTGACCTCCGAGGTCAGAGATGTGTTCTGATACACCGACTTCATGATTTGTAACCCGAAGCTCTCCTGAGACAAATCAGATTCAAATGAGAGATTGAGTAGGAGACACTTCTGGCGCACACACACAAACCTTGCTGGAGAAACAAATGATATGTTATGTAAAGCGATAGTCTCTGAAAAACACACACACACACGCACGCAAACACACACACACACACACACACGCACACACACACACACATTATATAAAGCGATAGTCTCTGAAAAACACACACGCACACACACACACACACAGCGAAGTGTCGAAACATTGGTGGTGAGGGTTGAGGTTGTGATCATTAGTGGCCTGCGTGTGTGCAAGTGTGTGTGTGTGCGTGCATATATTTGTGTGTGTGTGTGTGTGTGTGTGTGTGTGTGTGTGTGTGTGTGTGTGACAGTGTATGGTGTGTGCGCTAGGAATCATGTAACTAGAGGGAACTGGAGAAGATGGAGGCACACACACGTGCACACGCAACACACACACACGCACACACACACACACACACACACACACACACACACACACACACACACACACGCACACACACACACACACACAAAATGAGTCAGGGTAGGCATTTTCACACGCTCTCCTCCACTGATAGGAACTAGACGAGAGGTCCCACCTCTCCCACGAACCATGGTCATGTGACTCACAGAACTCATAGTGGTCATGTGACTCGCAGAACCCATAGTGGTCATGTGACTCACAGAACCCACAGTGACTCATACGCTGGCTGAAAAAGGGTAAATCAATCGAATTTGAATACAAAACAAAATTAAAAACTAGCTGAACAAAACAAAAGATCATTAAAATATATGCAGACATACAAACATGCATACATTTAAATAAATACATATATATATAATGTATGTATGCATACATACATAAATAAATAAATCCCAAATAGAACGGATCAATACAGATTCCTGGCTCTTCTGGGAATTCAAAGGGGAAGCAGGAGAGGCACTATATTAATTCCCTCTGGGGAATGACATTGCCGGGCATTCATTATTGAGGCATGATTGACATGAAGCCAGCCTATAGGAAGCCACTTGGAGGAGGGTGCCGGACGGGGATTGGACACCTCCTGTGCTGAGGGGGCGGGGCCACATGTTTGGGGACGTTGGTGTTGCTAGGAGGACTTTAGGAGCCGGACTGCGCTGGAGACCACATAGACACAGAAACAACCTCGTTAAGAGTGATTTCTTCCCCGTTTTAATTGTGTTTCCACTCAAACCGAACACATCGCCTTTGTTTTATAGGTAGTCATGGCAACGCAAATGTCAGGTGCATCCGAATACAGCGAGGGTCAACAGCCCATTGGGCAGACTTCATTATCGCTCTCTTTTAAAAGCCATTGGCGCCCAGCGAAAGGTAAACACCTCTGGCTTGTGCCTCCGCTAAGTGGCGGCACAACCAACACAAACCGGTTGAAACACGGGCAGTTATGTTAACAAATGAAAACACAAATAATAAAAAAGAATAAAAATCACGTCCTTCGCAAAAAGGCCGCCTGCGTGAGTCATCCGCTTGGTTTTTAATGCTTTTCATTAGATATTTAAAAAAGAGACAGCACACAGAAACATGACTCCTTTGGCCACCGTCTGTGCTACCGTCTCCCGCTCTATCAGTCTCAACAGCAAGCTCCCGGAGTAAGGGAGCACTTGGTCATTGGAGTTATCTCGACGTGAAACCCCATCCGGCTGAAGGCGACTCCGATGGAATCACAGGGACGCTCCTCCACACGCACGCCGCATGCTGATCACGAAGAGCGCACATCTGCCATGAAAGGGATGTATTTATGATCCCCGCCGTCAAACAGAGGACGTTCCTGAAGCACTATATCACCATAATCACACACACGTTCACGTACACACACGTACACACACTATTTCTACCCAAGCAGAGCAGCCTTAACTTGGGACTGTGTCTTGTCTGACACAGTACCCCCCCCACCCCACCCAACACACAATAGCAATTCCCAAGCTTAGTGGCCTTAACTGGGCATGCTCTATGATGCACACGCACACACACATTGACATACACACATACATTCTCACACATTCTCTCTCACACACACACACACACACAGCAACCCCCCCACCCACTACACAATATCCTAACATTTGCGCAAGCATACAATTTATGTCCAGGTGATGTGTTGCACTGGGGGAATCCCGTCAGCGCTTGAAGTAATTTACAGTATCAGTCCCCGTACAGGCCGGCACCGACAGAGCCAACTTCTGCGAACAACACCCCATAACACATGGAGAGATAAGTAAACAACACGAAGGGGGCATCAATCAGCCGCCGTACAGACAGCAGCGTTTCAGCAGTGAGGATCCTCCGTGCGACAGTGGGGAGGGATGGAGTTCCTTGTGTTTCTCTCATTAGCGTCGGCTGACATGGGGTAGGGATGGGGGGGGGGGGGGTGTGTGAGGTGGGGCTGCCGGTGATGCTGCATGGCGTACAATAGCAAATCACGGGCAGTAATGTGAACATGTCATTGGTTATGTTCACTCATTTGTTGAGAGAGGGGGTAATTTTATTGTCGATTTACGGCGGGGAAAGTGTAATGGAAAAATGCTCGCTCTTTCCTTCCACGCGACTCCGACAAAGGTTACGGCGGAAAATTGAGATTTATTTTTTAAGGAATCGCGTTTTAAATAACCTCCACACTTGCGGGGAAGGGCGACGATGAAACTCAGTCGAAAAAGGGGGGAAGGTTGGGGGCAGCGGCCGTCCATCTCTTCAACCCAGGATGTTTATATAAATCTACTGTCTGTTTCTCTGTTGTTTCATGTGTGTGTGTGTGTGTGTGTGTTTTTGTGTATTGTGTGTGTGTGTCTCTGTTTGTGTGTGTGTCTGTTTGCGTGTGCGTGGGCTAGTATACATGCCGCTGCGACCTGTAGATAACTTGACAGGCGTGACCTTCTGAGATAGACTGCTTGAGTCCACAATGCATCATCATGTTCAATAACGGCTACAATGGACTGAGCGAACGTTAGCTAAGCGTCTCTTTCCTTATGGATGAGGAGTGTGTTAACGAGGAGGGAAAAAAGAAGAAGGAAACATACAAACAAGGCAGGGATTGGAACACCCCCCCGTGCCAAGACTTGCGGTGAGGAACCATGGCCAGGCTGTTGAACAAAGAGCTGGAACGGGCTGGACTGAGCGGAGAACCGAGAGCCATCTTCATCATGATAACGTGCCCCAGAGGGCCCCATGCTCATTTCCACTGATGCAATTAAAAACACGCGAGGGATGAGTCAAGCCAATCCGTTTGACGAATTAGGAGCTGAACCATGCGGGGACAAGAGGGAAAGTGAAGAGGGAGGAACCGCAACAGAATTAAGAGGGACAACCACCTTATCCCCTGCAATTACTTCAATTAAGTGTGTGTGTGTGTGTGTGTGTGTGTGTGTGTGTGTGTGTGTGTGTGTGTGTGTGTGTGTGTGTGTGTGTGTGTGTGTGTGTGTGTGTGTGTGTGTGTGTGTGTGTGTGTGTGTGTGTGTCACATATTGCCTTGTTTAAAGCAGTTTGTCGATCACAATAATACCTTTCGCCCAATCCCACCCAAACCCTGTGTTCGGGTCCGCAGAGCCCAACGGGAAAGATTCGGGAGCGTCACCTCATCCATCCCTGCTTCCGGTTCAATCCCTGCTTTGAACCGTCCCACAGAACCCCTCCCACACCTAGAGGAGTCCGCGAGGGAAGAGAACAAGGAAGGCCCTGATGCCATAACGTGCCTTATCCGTGGAAGGGGTCGAATGCCAGTTGTTAATGAATAAATGAAGGAGAAGAATGAAGACTGTGTGTTGTTCTCCTTCGTCGACGCTGTTGGGATGGCAGATGAAGGAGAGGCAGTCGCGTGGCGTTGTGCTGCTCTTGCAAAAGGCACAACGAAAGGATAAACATAACCTGCTTTTCTCCCCTTAGAGCGGGAATCAAAGGAGCTCCAGTTGTAGGAACGAAAGTTGTACTATAGCAGTGACAAAAGCAACTAGAAATATATTTAATAATTTGGTTGCTGTGTGAATTAGGCCAGTGCAAAGTGAGCTTTCAGCGTGGATTCAAAACATGAAACACTCTTGACCAAAGCACATAGAAACGGGTTTAAACTATTTATGAGGTGTTTTTGTAAAGCCATCGTGCACATATTAATGTCTACTGTTTGGTGGGGACACAAATAGGGCAGTGTCCAGAGAGAGTCGTACTGAAATATCCTCATCTAACACACAGTCTTTCCTTCATATTAAAGCGGCGATATTGTGACCATACAGAGGGAGTGCTTATAACCAATATGTTAACAAGATAAGAACTGTATCAACTATGGTGGTTGACTAGCAGTTTAACGCATGCTGTTTAACCTGTCCTTGCCCCACAACTCCACACACAATTCAATGAAAGAAGTACACATTATATGACAGTTAGTTCCTACCAAGTAATTTGATTGGACAATAGGCCTTCCATGAGGGCTGATTTAGAGTATCAAACAAGGATAATGACTTCAAAAGTAACGTTTCCAAAACATGGATGCATTAAAGTGTCAAAGAGGGTTAAGCTCCTTGTAGACATTGTATATCGCTGCAGTGTTTGCACACTTCATATACAACATCACTCTGCCCTCACTCTTTATTGGTATTCTGAAACAACTCTGATCGTTGTTTACTTCCTGTATCCTGAAGCACTGTGTTTATATAAGACCCGCCTCCTTTTAGAAGATATTGACACTGACAGGTCATGTTTGTTCCATGTTTGTTTTGCGGTGACATCCTGTTTATCTTGAAAGTCGCAGAGAGAGGAGAACTAAACTCTCCAGGGGTCAGAAGTAATTAGTAGGAGCACGTAACAATCGTTTTGACGATTAAACATATTTGTATTTTACTCCGGAAAAAAATGATTGAAATAATGATTAATGACAGGTTACATACTGTAATTAAACGTAACTGTATTGTATTCAGGCTTCAGTCAGAACCAAACCTTAGCCTGTTAACACAATAATTCACTGATATTGTAATAATTATCGTATCGACCGATATGAAAGGATACATCGTGATATAGGTGTTGACATATCGTCAAGCCCCGGTCCAGCACTGAAACCCTTTTGTTTCGACCGAGCCAAATAAACGATTAGATAGTCAAACAGATAATAATCTATTCCTGCGTATTACTGCAGCTCGTGCTGTCAAACGGAGCGTCAGAATGGCGCCCTACGCCTGGATAAGCCGTGCTGATATCAGTGCAACGACACTCCCTCATGTGATTACACTTAATGAGCACGTGTCAGGAACAGGAGACATCCTACATGTACCTTCAATAACAATGCATGTGGCGCTCACCCCGCCCGCGGTCGGGCTAATCCTGTTCCACTACATCCTCCTGCTGATCCGTCTGACACATGCGGGAGCGTCCATCCTGCGGTCGCCCCACGAACCATTCAGATCTGCATTCCCATCAAATCCTCCACCTTTACCACACATTCACATATATAAGTATTTTTTTGGGGGGGTGATTGGTACCGATGTCTCGATCGTTGCTTACTGCGAGGAGAACATATTTAACGGTAGAATTATAACGATTATTTTCATTGAAAAAAAAATAAAGATGGAATGATTCAGTCAGTTTGTTTAGACATTACCGTTCTCGATATTACTATTCACGCGGTGTGTTGGGGAGTTAATTGAACCTATGTGGGGGCTGATTCCACTCCGACTCAGTGGATTGGACTGATGGTAATCTGCTGCAGTCCGAGGGGAAGGCTCAACCGCAGAGCCATTTTGAACGCACAGATTGAAACCCGTGTCGGTGAGGGCAGAGGGGGCCGGCGCTGTCTACGTCTCACCGCAGGGTGGAGGACGTTGTTTACAACGGGAGTCGTGCATCCAGAGACGGAATTGCTTCAGGCATTCTTCAGAACAGTGAGCTCAGCGTCGGGAAACCTCGGGAGGATTTACAAAATGGAGTCAATTACAAAGTATTCCCGGTGCATCGGAAAGTTCAGACATCGACCCGGGGTGAAGACAACTCCCGCAGGAAGTTCTGGGGAAATCATTCGGGAAGGGAAAGGGTGGGACGGCAAAAGCCTTGGCACCATGCGTATAATAACCTGCGTTGGTCGCTCTGCCCCCTGGAAACAAAAAATGCCTCCACACCGAACCCTCCGCGGACAAAATGGCTTCCAACTAACTGCTCATCAAGAAGTCGCCCTCAGCAGATGGTCACTACGCTCTGCCAAGGCACGCCATCCCTGGGTGCTGCTGGAATAAGTTTTCTGGTGTCAAATAAATGACAGCGGAATGGCAATGCTGGGGGGGGTGTTCACAGCCCGGAGACGGGGTGTGGTACGAGCGCGGGAAGACACGGGCGAGAAGGACTCGGGGTTCGATATCCTGGGTCCACGAGGGAACGTCTGGCTCCTGTCTCCGCTGGCATTCCCACACACAGAGGCGGACATCACATGCACTGTGTATCGCTTTCTACTCTGATACCGACCGTCAGAGGAGTAAATAGTTTGACATGGATATAGATTAGGTAGGGACGGATGCATGATGGTCAATGCCCGACGATCAAGGATATGATTTGGTTATTGATTGGGTGTTCGCCCTCCCTTGATATACCAGCATACACTGAGAATAATTCCTAAGACATGGTGTTTAGGTAAACGTTACCCACGTGGAGACACCTTTATGAACAGGCTCCCTGCATCACACCAGCTCTTTGGTAGATTCAATGAAAGTCAAAGAATCCTGCGAGTACAATTCATTAATTAAAGATAGTTCATTTTCGTATACCTTCTTTTTATGGTCATTTAATTAACTAATTTAAACTTGATATTCCAAGATGAAGTAATACAAAGATGGAAATTGTAAGATAAATCAGAGCTAACCAGCAAGAAGGAAGAAAAGAAACATTTATGTTAAAACATCAACACCACGGCACCCTAATACTACGAGGGAGACGTTTCTGCCTGGCGTGAAGAACCGAATGGCCATTAAGATGGGAGGCACTTGTTCTTAGACACCGGTCTGTAGGCCGGTAGACAGTGTCCCTAGTGTCCCCATGATGCAACACTACTGCTGGTAGGACTTTTGGCGGAATGACTCATGCACACGCACACACGCACGCATGCACACACACACAAACACGCACACGCACCTTACAAATTGGGGAGATTTCAAAATATAGGAATATTGTATGCAAAAACGATAAATATAAAACATTAAAGAATAATGATGTTGATGAAAGCCGAACGTATATTTGATAATATATTTTCACCATTTTTTTCCGGGCGCTTGGATCTCCATTGCAGATATGTGTGAAAAAACTCAAGGTCGCCAGAACCTAGAGAAGCCGGTGCCTCAGTATGGATTGGTTTACCTCACCCTTTATTTGTCCTAGTTTTCTCCTTCTGCATCTCTCTTTGTCTCACTCTCAATCTTACTCACTCTGTTCGTCTCAGTCAATCTTTCACTCTCGCCCCTATTCTCTTCCCTCCCTCTTCCCGTGCGTGGCTCAACAGCTCCCTCTGTGAGCGCGCTGGCTGGCAGACATTAAGAACTCCCTTAATACGGACATGTTTACATAAATCTCCCCAGAGTTAATTGACTCCAGCCCATTTAACTAGAGGAGAGAGCAGTGTTACAGCTGCCAGTGCTGCTCCTTAATAGCGTTTGATACATGGCATAGAAAAATAAAATAAACAATAGTAAATCTACCGCTAAATCAACAATAGTAAAACAATTAGGAATGTCGAGTTCAGTCTCATCACTGGATTATTTCGCGCTACAGCTAAAATCAAATGCTTAAATCAAGAGCTAGGAATGCATACCTAGCTTTGTCAGAGGAGACAGAAAATGCATATGCCCACACATTTCACACACATTAAAATGGAACAGAAAGGGTTGTTCCAAAGATAGATGAGAGCAAATGTCATTCATATGGAATATGCAATAAGCAATAAACAACAAGCAAATGGTGATGAATTTAATAAATCGAAATCCAACTTAATCAACATCAACTTCTAATGAAACCCCTTATAATATCTGGAATAAACGTGTGTGTACACTTGAGCATGTGAAGGGAGGATGAGTCACGGGAATAATGAGAGAGCGGGTGATGACTGACACTGAGATCAACCCCGTCTGCCCCTGCACACGCACACGCACACGCGCACACGCACACACAGCACACACACACACACACACACACACACACACACACACACACACACACACACACGCACACACACACACACACACACCCCACACACACCCACACCCACGCACACACACACACACACACACACACACACACACACACACACACACACACACACACACACACACACACACACACACACACCCACACACACAAACACCCACATACAGACACACACACAAACACAAACCCACACACGTTTGTTTTCATTCCGATAGCAGGGAGCCTCTCCGTTTAGAGGCCACTCATGACCCCCATCATTCCTGAGGGTCACAGAGCCCTCCGCGGCTTCCAGCCCGTACTCCCTCTGACGTCTGTGTTACGGAGACGCGGGGGTGGTGCTGATGGAGCTCAGTGCTACAGCAGCCCAGTTCTGGAGCTGTCCAGCCGCTCCCTTGATGGATTTTTATTTTTTTTAAATTACTGTAATACAATTAAGTGAGTAAAAAAAATTGTAACAAAAAAAAAGTTTAAAAGATTTACACTTAAAAGCCACACCTCATGACAGTTTATTTCAGAATCTACGTTAAATAACAGCCTGAGAAAAGGCTGTACTGTTGGCCAGCTGCTACTCTTAACATGACAGATCCAACACACGCCACTGGCTGCTCTGCACAGGTTGCGTAATGTCGCTTTCTGTTTTTTGGTGTCATTTTTTCCAGCCCGTTTTCCGAGTGCCATTTCTAGTGGGCATGCATCCGGGCTTTGGAGAGGCTCCATGGTGACAGATGCCATCCCATCATCGCTCTCTGTGTTTGATTTACACTGTCTGTCCAATGTAGCCCTTCTCTTCCTCTTCTGTATTGGACTCTGAACTCTCACACTATCTTGCCAATTTCTTCGGTCACTATTTCTGATTATTTACGGCCTTTTAGACAAATGATGAACGTATATAAATATATATTCATTTACAAAGCAAACTGTTGTCAGGGTCCCTTTGATGTGCTTTTAGCTGAACGGTCAATCCAACGGATAATTGGTCCAATATAGGTCACACAGCGTCAGTGTATCAGTTCATCTCCCAGCCAGGATCACCGACTATACTGTGTCTTCAAAATAAAAGCACAGATAGGATTTAATGAATCGCTATAGCCAAGACGGACAGATAGTCATGTCGCTGGATGAACATGAAAGAGTGATTTAACAAGCGAAACGAAACAACAAACCTCCATGAACCCATCATGGACAATATGAAATATTTATAAATATCCATAGTAAAAGATGCACTGATTCGTCTCGCAGATATTGATGTGGTCAAAGCCCAAAGCGAGACGTTTACATGCTATCTCTACCCATCTCAGTGTAATGCAGAGAATGCCATTTAATGGCATTGAGCCAGAGCCTTCCTGCCCGAGCTCTGCAGTCGCCATGTCACCGGGCAGGCCGTGACATTGTGTGTGTCGCTATACAACACTAATAAAGTCAATACGGGGATTTATATCCCTCGCTGGACCAGAAAGGTCAGATCAATTCCTCCAACCCTACCATCTCTGTCTTCATTTAGCGGCGGCGGTGTACACTAGACATCACGCTGAACACGCGGCTGCCTGAAAACACATGTATAAATAAATGCACAATCATGCAGTGTTTAAACAGGGAAATGCTCATTATTGATTGGAGTCAACTGCTCTCTATTTCTCTCTCTCGCTCTCCCTCCCTCTCTTTTTGTGTTTTGCATCCACGGGGGACATGGAGACTGGGTACGTGAGATTACCGAGCTATACACAGAGCCCTTTTCTACCTCAGGCGATCCTTAAACTCATCAGTGGCGGAATGAGACTTTGGGGTTTGGAGAGGAATTAACTGGCTGATTTACTTGTTTTCATGGCCCTCATACAGATCAGCCGCCTGCATAGATAGAGGGGGAAGAGCCCTCCGCTGACACACGAGGCACGACCGAGACCTGTCGTTGTGGACCGAGACAAAGGCAGGAGTACTTCCAGCGGTGTAGGACACGCTCTACCTGCTGGGCTCCAGGCTCTACAAGCACACTCCCGGACGTGTCTCCCAAGGAAAGACACGAAGGGTGCTGCTTCTTTACAGCCAGGGAGGAATTCCAGAAGGCACACTCGGCTTGCAGATAGACTGCAGATAAAATGTGGGTGTTCGGGAAATGAGTCCATGCTGATGTGTAGATACTGCTCTCGCCTCAGAGAAGGACAAAAACCAATGCATGGGAAGAGAATACCTGGAGCAGGCATCGACCCACGCAGGAAGGCAGCCCAGACACACCGGGGAGGCAGAAAGTAAACTCCGAGCCGGGGTACGTCGTATTTGTTGTTCTTTTTGGTGTGTCCGACACCATAGGGGACGAGCCCTCGCAGCGCTTTCATCTGCATATCCGCCATGGTCCCTGGGGAACGACCGCCCAAGAGGCATAGGTGTGCGTGCCATCTCAAACACATTCCCGCGGGGGGCGTGATGGGGGTACTGCTCCCCTCCCCTCACAGCAGGGAGAAGGTCCTGGGTTCAAAACCCCGGAGGGGAGGGGGGCCACTCTGAGTGGAGTTTGTTTGTTTTTGTTCGCGTGGGATTCCCCTAGCCTGGGTATACCCTTGCTGCCTTGCATGCAATTTCATTTCGCGCTGCTAGCAGCATGGGTTCCATGGATCCGAATTTCGCCTGAGATGACGAACCAATCACAGAACGGGGAGGGCAAAACGATGACGACGTCTATTCAACACACCCACATCGTCTTCTTCCTCATCGAATTTCTGTCGCTCTACATACGACATCTGGTATGATTGATACGATTGGCTGTGAGCTACGTACAGACTCATATGATAGACATTCGCAGCGCCCAATAAACGGCTCCGAGCAATCGTAAACCACGCCTCAAGTACGAGAAAATGAACGTGTGGTTCCCAGACCTCATCTCAATGTCGATTGAGATGAGGTCTGGCGTTAGAAAGGCTAGGATTCCACCCGGACCACAGAAGATGCAAGTGAAGACTGTTGCCTTGCCCACGAGCAAGGCATTACACCATGAGTCGCTCCCTAGCGCCTAGCAAAGGACTGGGTGAAATGAAGATCACAATACGTTTAATAAAGAGTACCATTATTGTGTCATTTCTATGTTATCTCCTGTATAAAACCATTCATGATAATATAAACACACAATTAGATCAATTTTTATGCGCGTACCACTGCATGCACGATCTCACCCAGAAATAGGATGATTAATATTCTTGGGTGAAGAATGAATCAGCAGGTCCACTATGCGCCTCAAACAAGGACTTTCTGGTTGCAAGCTTTTAAACAACTGATATAGAAAAGCTCCAGTCGGGAACATAGACAAGGTGTTCTGGCACTGAGTTTTGTGTGGCCTAAGGCAGACCCACTGTCTGCTAGCATTTAGCTATACCTAGAGGGGTTTGTAGCTTGCAGCAAATCAGCCAATTGTAATAACTAGCGGCTCCGGGCTTTTCCGGCTGTTGTCATTGCCCTGATTATACAGCAATCATTGAATATATTTAACTACGCACACAGAATACATATTCAACATTAGGCTTTTGAATGCACAGGATGCATTTGAAAATCATTTCCTAAGGGGTAGGCATTGAAAAATCGGCGTTCATTAAGTAAACCACTTAGAAAGTGTAATTTCCAGGTTTCACTCGATGTAAACATTATGGTTAACATTCTCACAAGGACCCTGTTTTTAAACTCTTTATTATACAGGCTCATTAAAAGTAAACAAAAGCTACAAAAACAAAGTTTGTGGTACGGTCAGATCATATAGAAGAATGACCAGTCACAGCGGAGGATGGCGCCGGGAAACGGTTACCATAGCGATTCGGAAAGAGAAATAGCAAGTATAAAAAAAACAACGACGTGTTGTCACATTATGGGTTTCTTTTACATGCTTAGCTAATGAGGTGCCACTGTATGCCGATGACATTCCCTTCTTGCTCCGACTACGGCGAGGACAGGTAGCCTGGCATGGGAACGCCGTGGTTGGAAGCACCTTAGAGCTCAACCCTGATTAGCATCAGCCTGCCCCCCCACCCCCCCACACACACACACACACACACACACCCCTCCGCCCCTGCCCCTTCCACTTCACATTAGCGGTTTCATTAAATGATCATCACATCAGCCGAGTGGTATCAACAACCAATCACAGGGAAGGAATTACGGGCAGTCTCCGCAACCCCCTCACAACACAGGCCGCCGGTTTACACCCACGACGGTAAGACGTTGTGATTCACGCTACGGTGTATTATTTACATCAAGCCTGCTTGTGCTATTATCTTCAGACAGGCCTTTAGAATATGCATGTGTGTGCTGATCCTCGCATCACTAAACCGTCACATCAGTCGTCTTATTGTCTGTCAAGTGCAAGGCTAAAAGGGACAGGGGCTCTTCTGAGAAATATCTCATGTCGGAGCTAGGTGTCTGTCTTCTGGGAGTCTTCTGTTCGCCGGGATCCAGCCTTCATTGGAAGTAACGGAATGGAATTCCGTTTATTAAGAAGAACCTGAGAACAATGTTTGGTTGCAGTGGTCAGGTAGTACGACTGCTTCGGAGGTAGCTAGGAGTTTATACCACAATATATACCCACAACAAAGCCTTACTCGCGGCCCGTTGACCTCCACAAACCAGACGATTGGGAGGCAGGGCATACACCTTTTGAGGCGTGGGACCCTCAAACAGAGAGGAGGGGAAAACAATAATGGGCAGACATGAAACATAATCCCTTCTGTCTGCGATTTTATTGGCAGCCCCTCCAAAGAATGGTGGCTCCCCTATTATGACTTAACACATCAAAATGGCAGCGTGGCACACAAAGAAAAGGCCACCCGATGATAAACACAGCAGACGGCGCCCAAGCCTTTATCTGGTGGCTGCCTGCCGCTCGACTTCGGCTCAATTTGGCCCGCAACAATCGATTCGGTCCCTCCTTACCTCTGCTTCAGCAGGTGGAATAAAAACAGACCTTTTGTGCAAAGAGCAAGGGCTCAGCTGCTGTGCCGCGGCTGGGCGAGGCGAGGAGAGGGTCTCAGACCCTCCGCACTGCTGTGCCGTCAACTCGATTAGCTGGTTTCAAGACGGCGCAAACGGCACGACCGAGACATTTCAGGGTTTTTATCGCGAGTTAACATGCGCACGGGTGTTTACGCACGGGTGTGTCTCGCTACGTCGGATCACAGGTAGAGCCGTGCGTGAACACAGATCATCGTCAGCACCTGGAACTCTTTAATGTGGCACCAACACGAGGAAAGCCTTGCTTTTGATTATTGGGGGGATGTGATTGCTACCGGACAGCCTGAGGCTGACTGATTGCAGCAAATCAGCTTCATTTTAACAATGCAGGAGTAGAAAAAAAAACTGCCTGTCGTGGCTATTTGCCAGTATAGAATATGCCCATTCAGGATCATTTTTAATACCCGGTATAATTTATTTTCGCAATTTCAACCCTTCGTTCCATAGAGGTTGTTCCTCTGATCAGCATGCAGACAACCTGGCTTCAAATCCTCAATTTCACATGCAAATGGGGTGCATCTGATTTGAATAATATTTGAATATGGATCAAATAGTGTGGCTCTGTGCTGCGGAGTTGAACTCAACAAAAGGAGCGGGGTAATTTCAACCATGCAGGACCGTGCAGCAGGAAGGTCAGGATGCAGACCTACTCGCTTTATTTTGAAGACAACAGGACAGGCTGAATGAAATGAACTCAATAGGCCTTAAGGACAGGGGAGGACGAGAAGCAGAGAGCTTTGTATTCCAAAGGAAGGCAAAAACATGCCACAGTTGGCGTGGTGTACTCAAAAGAAAACAATAACTATTTCTCCATCTCTATTTGATAGAGATTTGCTTGACAAGGATTGCTGTAAGTGACAAAGACAACGTGGACGAGATGGAAATCTCCCCTGTGCCGTCTGAGTCCAGGGACTGGGGCCCGGAAGCACAAAGAAGAGCTGCAGGGTTTACACGCCTCGCAGCCAACCTCAATACTGTGGTATCAAGGAATGCTCTGTCTGTGTGTGTCTCTGTGTGTGTGTGAGAGTGTCTGTGTGTCTGTGTCTGTGTGTGTGTGTGTGTGTGTGTGTGTGTGTGTGTGTGTGTGTGTGTGTGTGTGTGTGTGTGTGTGTGTGTGTGTGTGTGTGCGTGCGTTTACACAATGACACCTTCCCCCCACATGGGGACAAAAACCCTAACCAACGGAAAATAGAAAAGAAATGAATCAATACGTGAAATCAAAAATGATGTTTGGAGGACACGTCACATGGTGTTTACTAGTTCCCACATGCACTTTCCAGACCCGACAGGCTGCATCCCTCCTGAACGATTGGATATGTGGGCTGGGCCGGCCTGTGATGCCGCCGGTGATGTCACCGCTCCCTCTGGGGCATTCGTCAGCGCTGGCGGCGGGGGCGGTCTTTGTGCATGTGACATGCGTTTACTACGCTAGGTAAATAAATAATCCCTGCTCCCAGAGGACTCGTTCAACACCTATGAGGCGACCATGCCGGGACACACGATTCAGCACGCGCTTTCAAAATTATATATTGATTACCACCCGTCATAAAAAATGACCCAATTTAGTATCCAGAATCAATTCCTGTCCCCGATGACACATGAGGAGGGTGTGCTACCCACAAAAGCAAAGCGCGCGGATGAAGAATATCCAGACTTATCAAACACTTTTACTCACAACATGGTCTTACAGAAATAGATGAAGGCAGGGAGTGGGAGGCGGGGTACCATTGAAATACAGAAATAAATGAGAAACAAGCACAGCCATGCCACAATGCCGCCACAGCCAACCCAAAAACACATTCGCGTGTTCCCGCTTTGTGGATCAATGAAAATGAGCGCGGCTTTGAGTGACGGCTTGGAGATGGACCCCAGGCCCTCTTCCCCCTGATTCCACAACGATAAGTTGACTGAAAGCCATTTTGTATTTATTACACATGATACAGGCTGCCAGGGCTACGAGGCCGTGGCAGGTTTGGGAACCTTGCATCTCGTCGATATCCTTCTGGAAACACGCGGGCTCGGGTTTCAGACGATATGTCACGCGTTGTGGCGCGGCAGAAACGGCTGCTTTTGTTTTGTGGAGGATGACGTGGAGCAGGCTTGATGCCGGGTCCCGACCACCGGATCAGGAGAGAGCCGTCGCCCTGGGGTTAAAGCCACACACACGTCGCTGGGCCACCTACTGGGAAACACCCTCAATGCCAATATAACACGATGGAAACAGCAAGGTAACCCTGGACCAGCAGATTTATGGATGTATGGTTATGTATGGATGTATTATGTTATAGATAGATGGAGTGATATATGTATAGATATATAGATGTAAGAGTGAAAGATAGATAGATCAATAAATAGATAAATAGATAGAGATGGAGATAGATAGAGTGATAAATAGAGTGATGGATAGATAGATAAATAAATAGATAAATAGATAGAGATGGAGATAGATAGAGTGATAAACAGATTGAGTGTTGGATAGATAGAAAGATAGAGTGATGGATAGATAGATAAATAAATAAATAGATAAATAAATATATAAATAGATAGAGTAATAAATAGAGGATAGAGTGATAGAGCAATAAATAGATAGATACTGTAGATAGCGTGATAAATAGACAGACAGACAGACGGACGGACGGATGGACGGACAGACGGACAGACATACGGACAGACAGACAGACAGACAGATAGATAGATGGATAGATTGATAGATATTGTTGATAGAGAGATAAATAGATGGATTGATCGATGGCAGGCAGATGGATCGATACTATTTAGATTGAAAGAGTGATGGATTAAGAGACAGACGGAGTGGTACGATGCTGAAAGGCCTAATTAACATTGGAATGAGGCTACTTACCCGTGCATGCTTTTAAATATGGATCAATAACAGCAGATCATGAAACATGCCGACGGAGTGCGTACACAACGGCAGATTGCAGTCGGTCGACAACGCAATCCTTGCGATCGTTATCCGACGCGACCACGTTGGCGCCTTATCTTAGGGGAGCAGGGATACCCGCAGGGGGAAGAGCGACTGTTTCCCTGCCCTGATTCTCTTACCTATTGGCAGCCTCACACTGACGGGTTATCAATACGCGTGGTGGTAAAAACCTATCCAAACATTGTGTCCGTTATGTTTGATCAAACATAGAGAGCAGCACAACGGCCGGGGCTGCAGCCCGGGTCAGCAGTAAAAGGCGTCCGCAGTTTGCAAAAACGGCAGCGACTCGGTTTTACCGTGAAAGCACTATGCACCGGGTCCGCTGTTCAGGTGATGTGCTTAGAATGGAGTAAATACTAGTGAGTAAGACAGGCTTTCAAGCGTTTTATGGGTTGATGTGGAGCAAACGCAAAAAACATGGATTTGTGCCTGGTGTGTCTTTTGAGAGATCGAAAAATGAAAAGACTGAAGTAAGGGTTACCTTTCCGCTCGTGGGAATACATGAACAACATCGTTTCTCTGTAACTTTACTAAAATACATTTTGTTGAATAAAATGATTTAATAAATAAATATATTTTCTAAAGATTATATTATCACAGAGCATTAACCTAAGAAGGTTATCTTTGGAAATAAATACATGGAGTCAGCTATTGGGATGAGAGCATCAAACCAGAGGCTGTGCAAATCTGAAACCTGTGATGTGCAGCGACAAGAGACAGGCTTCAATCCTGTTTCCATCCCAGCGCTGGATCCCAGGCCACCCTCCTGCAGGATGGCCCAATCCCAAACCCAGAGGAAACGAACACGACCTGGAACCACTGGTGCCTCTGCGTCCTGACCTTCCCGGTCAAATCTGTAAATCTGTCCTGAAACATAAGTGTGCCGACTGAAGAGGAGCAGGAAGGAGGCGTCACTGCGTCTGAACCCTGCTGCTGCTGAGACAAAGCTCCCTAGCCCCCGTCTGGCTTTTAGCTCCCCAACTTACACATTAGAGGGGAAGGGCCTCTTAAGAATCTCATCATCTCACAATGCGGCAATTACTGACAGTTTAATTTACAAACAAATCCTTTCAATATTTTCAGCCTCACTGATGCCAAAGTCATCAATTATAGAACGATTGGGGATTTGACAGTGAGGGAGTGGGATGGAGGGAACAGCTCTCCCTCACACGCGCGTTGCATTGTTGGTAAACGTCAACGTAGTTCACCCAATCTGCTCATCTATCTTTCTATCTATCCATCCATCTATCAATCGATATTTCTCCATCTTGTTATTTTTGTGTTAGTGTACTGTCTTTTCTGCATAGCACACACACACTAGAAATGTTGGGTCGTGAATTGGTAGAATATAAAAGTAGTATGATTCCTAAATTTGTTGACGAATGCACTGTTTTGTATAGTTTGTCTTTGCAGGTACTTGTTACCGTGGAGTATGCGGAATCCTTTTTAACTTGTTATGATTGTTTTCCTACATCCGTGAGTGGGAGAGGGAAAGGGAGAGAAGCAGGAGGGAAGGATGTAGAGAAGAGAGAGAGAGATGTAACGAGTGCTACAGAAAGCGATAAAGCGATAAAGTGAGAGAGAGAGAGAGAGAGAGAGAGAGAGAGTGAAAATGAGAGAGGAAGAGGGAGGAAATGAGGGAGAGATAAAGAGATTTAACGAGAGACTTGTAATGAGTGAGAGAGAAAGATAAAAAGAGAGATATAATGAGAGGGAAAGAGAGCGAGAGAGACAGATAACGAGGGAGAGAGAGGGGTAGAGAGAGGAAGAGTGAGAGAGGGAAGAGAGCGAGGCACAGATGCATTTTAAATGGACCTTCCTTGTCCACCTCAACCCATGAAACCCTCCTGGCATGGCAAGTGGTCTCGTGTGACAGGCAAAATTTCGAGCCTGGCAAACAGCATTATTCTCATTCCCGGCCCCATTGTCAACTCTCATAGAGATCTGCTGTCAGGGACTGGATCCCCATGCTAACCAGCACGGCACAACTCCCTGCATGTGTCTATCTCTGTCCACATCCATACTCTCTGAGCAAAGAGACAACGTAGGGGCCGGGACCACGGACAAAGTGAGGGGGAGGAGGGGGGGGGAGGGATGGGGGGGATGGAGAGGGGGGAAGGATGGATGAGGGAGTGAAGGGGGGAGGGGAGGGAGGGGGAGATGGAGGGAGGGTGGCAGGGTGGGTGGTCTTTCAATGAGCTGCCCATCCGACAGGAGGTGAAAGAACAAAAAAAAAAAAAAGAGAAAGCCATCTCTGGAGAGCTCATCACTCATGGCGGGCTGGTGGAGCTGGACAGCTCTGTGTTCTGCTGCTGATATTGCTCACGACAGTCTGTCCGCTCGCACTGCCAACCCTGCCGAACTGGACAGGGCACCTTAACTCCTGAGATTCCCTTTCATGCTCCAAGAGCTGAGCCAGGCTCAATCCACAGGTGGGGAAATTAAAAGAATCTCCGTCCTGACAGCTGACTGGACTAATGGGCCTTTTTAAACGATGAAAAAGGGGGAAAGTAAGAACTAATTCGAAAATAAATAATGTTGAATGCATGTGTGATGCAGTGGAAACGTTGTGACATAGACTCAGGCTGAGATGCTGCCTGCATGGAATATTTAGTGTGCCATAACGCATGCACAATAAAATACCTTTTAGCACATTTTTTATTATTAATCACAAAATGTGAATCTGTGTTGACAAGAAGCTATATATATTTTATTTACCTATTAACCTGCGTGTCATCATTCTGAAGTGGAAAAACAGTTATTTTTGCACATAGATACTTGATACAACTTCATAATATATATACCGTATATATATATATATTATATATATATATATATATATATATTTTTTTTTCTATCTATTCCTTTGATCTATAAATTATAAAATATTCCATACGTGTTGAATAATAGTTTGGTTGTCCTTATATAAGGGCGTCTTATTAAATACTTTTCTGCACACACAGCACAGAGGTCTTTGTTGTGTGAACGTGCGCAGCGCCGTACGTGTGTAAACCACGGGGCTACACCAGATGTAAATGTAAAATAGGAGTGTTTCATTTGCAGAAATATTACAATTGGGATAAATTAGCAGCCATGTCCTCATGTGCCCACACACACGCACCCATAGGCATGCACGCACACACACACACACACACGCGAGAACGCAAACACACATTTACACCCTCAAGCACACACACATGCACTAACATACACGCAATTGAAATACGCAAAAGAATTTAGGTGGTTTGTGCCACACACACACACACACACACACACACACACACACACACACACACACACACACACACACACACACACACACACACACACACACACACACACACACAACACACACACAAACACGGGGGGGGGGGGGGGGGGGATGCTGCTATGTCTAAACCCATTGATGGCACAATACCAAATATCTTCCAGAACAACATGGACGCTTTAATGGTGATCATTAATGCTACTGCGTTTGATTGATGCGGCGATGTTTTGGAAAAACAACAACAACAACAAATGCTCAGAATGTGGTGAGCAGTACAAAACACATATCTGACACCCGGCGTCGTGTGCATTGCCGTCAGAAAAACAACAGCAGACGGCAACGGAAACATTTGCAAGCGTTGACTGGAGGGCCAGACAAAGGGGCTCATTAACCTATTCCGCTCATCGTGAACACAATGCCTCCACAGCACAAAGTACTGCCGCCTGTCGCGTTGGGTAAGGCCGATGATACATTCAAGTCGTGTTGTGAATGAATGGAACGCCGTGAGCTTCATGGATACGACGCAGGCTACCACTGCTGAGTGGTCGGAGGAAACGGGGCTAAAGAGAGAATTAAGAAGTGAGTTGAGGAAGAGAATTGTGAGACTTACTGTCAGACAGTGTTAGCTTTTAATTTTTGTGTGTGTGTAGGTGTGTGTGCACATGTACTTGCATGCGTGTGTGTGGCGTGCGTGCATGTGCGTGTGTGTGCGTGTGTGTATACAATGTGCTTAACATGTAATGAAAGTTATGCAAATTAGAGTAAGGAACGTATGGCTATGTCTTGCGGGTTTGCACACATGTCTCTGTCAGCTGTTTAAACCTTTAGAGCAAGGTGCACACACAAGTTAGCCCGAGAAGTGCAGGAACAGATCTGTGTTTTTGCTAGAAAACAAGACGGCACTGAATTATTCCCCTGGTGATTGAGTGCTCAGACGTAGCACAATCTACAATTCATTATTTCTCATTAGACAGGAACAATCAAGGCTTTAGTTTATCAATCCAGTGATTATAACCATTTCCCTGATTTATGTTTCTTAAAACATCGCAATGCTCTTCCATGCCTCAACGGTTTGATAAGGCATTTCATTCAAGTGCTACCATTTTTGATCTATCTAGCAATCCATCCATCCATCGTTCTGTCAATCTCCATCCAAAACTGTGTGTGTGTGTGTGTGTGTTTGTTTTTGTGTGTCTGTGTGTTTGTGCGCATGTGTGTGTGCATGTGTCTGTGTGTTTGTGCGCATGTGTGTGTGTGTGTGTGTTTTTGTGTGTGTGTTTGTGTGTGTGTGTGTGTATGTGCGTGCATGTGCTTGCGTATGTGGGCGTGTGTGTGTAGCTAATGTACAACACCCTTTGTAATCCCAGACATTCTGCAGTGTTTCTCAATCTCCGGTTAACACCCAGACACGAAGCATGTGGAGCGCAGATAAAGAGAGGTAGAGTGCTATATAGGTCACTCCTCTGCAGATGGAACTGAAGGGAACATGCAACCCTTAAGTTTGACAGCTGTGGCATTTCAATTCCCAAGCACAGTGAGCTACAAAAAGTGGACTTGACTTATAGCCACCGCGTTTGTAAGGTTTACTGAACAGAAACGTGAAGTGGATGGAGGGGGGGGGGGGGTTCTCTCTAATTGTGATTGATCCATACCCATGTTCTGTAATGTTTAAGGTTGCAATGCAGGTTGTGTGATGTGCTGTTTCCATAGCCAGATCAGATTGTTTGTGGATCTCTGATAACAGGTTAAGGTTTCAGAGGACATCTGCTCAGACAGCAGTACAACACCTGTCACCTGTTATCTGTTATCCTGCACAAACAACACTAATTCAGAGGAAAACACAATCATGATAAATAAACAATTTTTACCGTTTTAAGTGCTCATGTCTGCCAGACAATTATAACGCTGTTGGAGATGGCGGCAATCGTGCATATTAATATCAACCCTAATAATTCATGAATGCGTTTGTAATTTCATACAATATACGGAACACGCAATGTTTGTCGTAATTGGAAGTAATATATCTACGTTAAAGGGATCTCGACCTCCACACACACACACACACACACACACACACACACACACACACACACACACACACACACACACACACACACACACACACACACACACACACACACACACACACACACGTACGTCCTTGTACAACCACAAAAGGAATGACACATTAGTCTGCTAATTCCGGAAGTCTTTGATAGCGAGTGCGTGCAGCGTTCTATGAAGCTGACTTCAGTCAGATGGCCTCCTTGGGACGTCTTGCTGGGGTATCTTCCCCGGCAACTGGTTTTCTGAGCTTCCATTCACACCAAAGACAAATGCTCATAGTCGAGTTGCGACCGATCCGGAGGGGCATTTTGTCTACGTAATACAGCCCACAGCCAAGTACTGTGAGGAGTTTAAATGGGAAATGGGCCCTGCTTTATTATGCCGCAGTGCCTTGGAAATGAATGTGGATAATAGATATATTCACAGCGGTATTAATATCCTCAGAGTTCAACTTCTCCCTTTTTTTCTCCCCCCCCCCTGCCCCCCACTCTCCATTTTCTTCCCTCACAGGCTCCAAAGTACTTTGCCCTTGGCTATGCCTTATACTAAATAGATTTATGAGAACATTTGTGTCACATTTCCTCTTTTCCCATATTGTCAAGACGGATTGTCAGTGCTCCGCTGATTGAGTGGAATCACCGCACGGGCTCAGCCGCCATTGTCGGGGCATATATTCATCTCTGGGGGAGACTTAAAAAGGCAAATTGGCCAATGACACTCCTCTCAAGGCTGTGCGACGCTGTGACGATGAGGTCAGGGGTATGAAAATAGTGGCTCAAAGACTACATTTTCAATAACCATAAGCTCACTATCCAATTGTCCGTTTAATAAAGAGAAGACCGGGGTGACTAGGGACAGGGTGGGGAGGTTCCTTCCTCGTGTCCGTCTTACACGATGTTCTGGTGTCGGTGAATGGGGTCTCCAATGTTGACGTTCATGAGACCTCGGTTTGGCGAGATTCAAACGTACAACAAACATGAAGACGTCATCGTCTGGGAGCCGTCGGTTGCGGGACAGAATAAGGCGTGCGCGGCTTCCAGAAGAAGACCCCTACGCATCACTCTGTACCGGAGAGGTGCCGCTGGCGCCGTGAACACAGACCCCATCATAACCTTAACTAACAATGTACATTTTTATGGTTTGTGTGTTCCTTTCTGCACAGGCACCGAAATTAACTTCAAGTCTTATCCCTGCACTGTCTGCACCCCGGGGAAATTATCAATCTTTAATTATCATACGCAAGCACCAGGCAGCTGTGAGCGCCAAGCAGAAGGTTGGGGGGGGTGGGGGGGGTGGGCGGGGGGTGGTTAGGACGGCAAAACGTCCCAGAGCGACGCACTCAGCACTAGCAGGAAGGCCGACCTCTGAGCCGGGAGCATGGGTGAAGGGGGACGGGGGGACGGGCTAAATCGAGGTGGAGTCTCAGAAGAGCAGCACAACGGCACAACGTGCACTTAAACACAGCGCCACAACGTGCACTTAAACACAGCGCCGCAACGTGCACTAAAACACAGCGCCGCAACGTGCACTAAAACACAGCAGGGCCTCAACAGCAGGATGCAGGAGAAGACTTGGCAGGAAAATAAAAGCATGTGCTTTTTATTCTTTTGTGGTTCATCGTCTTCACACTTTTAAAATTAGATGATACTTTATTGATCCCATGGGGAGACATTTTGTCCAAACAACGGTACCAGACAGGATATCTTGTTGATGAATCAAAGTAAGGGATACAGAATTATGCGGGAAATGGGCGTTTGTACGTGGGCTAGAAGGTCGATGGGTTGGACTCGAGGATATGAGTGACAGCTGCTGTGACTAGCGCCTGAACTGGGGTTCTGCAGCGTAGCTAGCATGTAGCATGTGTAGCATGAGGCAGGACTAGCATGCAGCATGCGCTGTCGCAGCAGATTACACGGCCAGTGCGCTACATGTCTGCCACGGTACATGGCTAGCACACCACACAGTGACTCGTAGGGCTACATGCATTGTGACACAGCTCAAAACATTAAAAGGACTGCGGTCCCAGTTGTTGTAACACACATGAGGGTTCGAGGGTTAGACAGACGGTTCGATCACTTTTATTAAGCTGAAAGCTACGGATCGATTGATAAACGATCTTTTATATGTCCTTCAATAAATTTTAACATGCTGCTTGAGTCTGTGAATTTGCCAGCCGAGAAATATTTAAAAAAGCTTGAAGGATTAAATGGGTTCTGCAGTCTCAATACACAATATTACAGAGAGCTTTCACTCTGTCAGGTGGATCCAGAAAATTGTGATGACATATCATGGTCGCTTTTAGATCTAGTGGTCAATTTATTACATATTCTGCCTTTAACTGAACAGATGCAAGCATGCAACTATCATTGTGCTGAGGAGGATTCAAGATCTAGAATCAACCTTTTAATTAATGTCTTCAATTTGGAAAGCTGGAAGAAACACTTCACATGGCTAAGTTGGTAATCACATAATGCTTGAGGCCAGGAAAGAGTCCAAAGCTGTCTTGCGCACTTTGCGTCCAATGAGGTGATTGCATGCTAATCAGCTTCTATTGTGGCGGCATGAGGTTTGAATAATCAGGGGACATTGAGAGGTTTGCAATGTCAGATTGCGTTCACGAACATTGGATAGCTGCTGTTGACATTCGTTCTACGACAAAAGAAAAGGGGTTGAAATCAGTAAAATAGGACTACCTGAAGTTTCTCACATATATTCAATGAATAGAACTTCTGGCCACTATTGTTTCGGTTGTAATCACACAATGGGTGCATTGTTTGCCTTCTCTGAATAATAACTTTTTGATTCCTGCATCTATCCTGCACTTGTATTGAGTTGCTTCTGGAACATTGCAACACATTTGCTCGCAGCGTTAATCTGTAGTTGCCTCTACATGGAACACATGCTTTCAACGTTTCAAATGTTTTCAACCTGACTTCCAAAGTAGGTCGCTAACAATGTCTGGCTAAATGAATAAATGCAAATATATTACGGTTGTGTCTTCCAGCCCAAAAAGCAAAAAAAAAAAGCAAAAGAGAAAACACGGCAAAGAAGAGCAGAACCCGTCCTAATGGCCATTCCCTTAGTCCCAGTCCCATCCCGCTCGCAGCGTTCTCCTGCCCCGGGTTCTTTGGGTAATCCTGTGGATTTTAATTAGCGGTGACCTTGATACAGGTAGGCTTTGATGATAGCCGGGTCCTGGGAGAGTCACGGAGACTCCTAACAGAGCCACTCAGAGTGCCGGGGCACGGCTCCAGCTCCTACTGACCTCTAACTGAAATAGGACAGCACCCAGTGCTCTGCTGCCAGTCGGAGGCCCGCTGAGTGGGGGAGACAATTGGTTTCAGTGGGATAACTCAGGCTGTCAAAAGAATCCAGGAAGAACCGTGATAGTGAAACACTTTGTACGGCCCGAGACCAAAACAAACCGCAAACAGGATAACATTGAAATACCGTACGGACCCGAAACTTTCATTACCTTTAGAAAACCGCTGATGACCGCCAACATTCGTGGGGATCAAACGGGTAGCTGACACGAGAAGGTAACTAATGCAATCATACAAAAGTGTAAAATGTTAAAGGTGCGCTTATTAAATCCGGCGAAGATTACCGGAGAATGTCGCGGTGAACAACTCGACCCCCGGTGACAACGTAAGACATAACATCGTTAGAAGGGATTAGCAATCATCTTCATTAAGACCAAGACATCTCCCAAAAAGACAAGCGCCATTAGCCTGATGGGGGCTGCGTCACGCGTCAACCCGAGGAGATCAGACGCCGGGTTCGGGCTGACTGTGATGCCACCAGGTAAGGTTACCGCGGTGATCCAGACAATTAGTGACACGATGAAAGGCTTCTGTCCAATCAGGGCGCGGGGAAGCGGAGGCGGCGGCAAAGCGAGGGGAGACTTAACTGATTACACCTATTAACGGACTATGTTAAGGGTGCAGGTTTAGACCTGGGTAGACCGCCTTGTGATTACATTTGAATCGCCAGCTTCAGCATCAACACACACGCACGCACACACACACACACGCACACACACACACACACACACATGCACATACACACACAACACACACACACACACACACACTCACACAAACCCTTCAGGTTGTTGACTCAACAATCAAGAGATTGCGTGCCCGTGCCACAGGCTGTTTATAGGAACTGATTACCTCAACAAGGCACACACACAATGCTGGATTTATTTTCAATCTGTCCTTCCATCAGTCCATCTATCAGCCTGTTTCTAGTCTGGTATCTCATTCTCTGTCTGTCTATATATCCCTCAACCTATCTGTCTCTAAATCAATCTATCCAACTACCTTTATATAATTTCCCATCCTGTCTGTTTATTTTATTGGTAGTGATTACATGCAGTAGAAACCAGCCTTACACATAACAAGGTTCAGGCTTTGAGTTGGCTTCACAGAATCACCGTCCCGAGCAGTTCCTAGAGCAGCAGAACTGGGTGATATGGGTGCTAACCTACCATTAACCTAGGGCTGGCCCTGAAATGATCCAATTAGAGAGTGTTTAGCTTGTAGCGTCAGGGCAGCTACGGCACTAATTCAGAGTAGCATTGAGTTCCAGCAGAAGAGGGGCTTGTTTCAGTGCAGGAACCCCAAGTTGACCTAATGTCTAGATACCAGGTCAAGTGGTCGCTGAAACCTCATGTTGACCTCACCTTAGTGTCTAGATACCAACAGGTCAACTGGTCATGAGACCTCATGTTGACCTCACCTCCTACTGTCTACGTACCGGGTGATCTGGTCACTGAAACCATACGTTGACCTCACCTCCTAATGCCTAGATACCAGGTCAACAGGTCACTGAGAGCTCATGTTGACCTCTCCTCCCCATGTCTAGATACCAGGTCAACAGGTCACTGAGAGCTCATGTTGACCTCTCCTCCTCATGTCTAGATATGTGGTCAACTGGTTATGAAACCTCGTGTTGACCTCACCTCCTTATGTCTAGATACCAGCTCATCTGGTCGCTGCAAGCCACAGCAGGGTCAAGTGGACACTCTACACAACGCAACCACTGGGGTCAATACGAACCGCGTGATTGCGTTGTATAGTTCTGTCAGTACAGATCTAGGTTAGTAGTCTAGTCTAACTACAACCTTGTACTTCACGCTACTGTCTTTTTCGTTTCCATTTCTTACGACACCAATTCAAGACTGACATAAATAACCCACTTTATGTAAATAACTTAGTGAGATGTCATTGTGCTTCTGCAGCAGACTGACAGGGCTGGGGGGGGCTGAGGGGGGGGAGGCTGGGGGCTGGGTGGGGGGGGCTGGGGGGCATCATTGCCTTCCCTTTCTAAGCCAGATGGGTTTTGCTTCGCTAGACTGCAAAGTCCCCAGCACTGCCTCCCCCACCGCCCCCCCTGCCCCGAACACAGACATATTTCATAAACACAGGAGTAGGATCCAATTGCACCCAGTGCATGAAAGTGCAGTGGAGGAAGAATGTGTTGATCATATTTATTTATTTATCACTGCCCTGCTTAAACTTTTTGGCTATCAGTACAAATACATCTTCCAGGTAAATCAAATGTCTAAAATCACGTATAAAGCAACCTTTTTTTGGATGAGCATGCGCACAGACAAAAACAGAGGCACACACACACGTAGAAAGACACACACACACACACACGCGCGATGTTCTATGAAGCCGACGTGTTTCAGGTTAATTCAGTGAGTTTGTTTGCGCCTGGCCTTAAACCACCCTGTCATTGTTTGGCTCTTTTGGTTTCCTCTTCCAAATGGCAACAATTTACCAGTCCTACTCAATTAACTGATAACTGTGGACGTAACAGTGGCGCTGAAACACGTTTAGTCCACTGTGAGGTTGGCAGGAACAAACTGAGCCCGATAGCAATTACCCTGATTGCTAATTATAAATTATGATTTGTTTGTTGATGGGCAGAGTAAAACTAATAAGATTACATTAATATCAAATAAGACACAAATGTCACCTTTTCATCGTAAACGTATGGAGACCTAGGGTAAGGGCTGCACCATGTGACCCCGCCCGCAGATCCTCCCCCAGAATGCAACAGCATCATGCCAGCGCAGGGCAACCACGAGTGACAACTCGCCCCGTGTGGCCGGCACTTAAACAGACGACACGTACCTCGACTGGCACTTTCCACGTGCTCCAACTCTTCGGGGAAGCTCATAATCTCCGGGTGTTTCTCCTGACACAGCTCGGCCAGGAAGTGCAGCAGTGTAATGTTGTGCTCCACAGATTTGGTGTCACGGAGCTGGAGGGAGGGGGGGGGGGGGGGGGGGGGGTGGAGAAGGGAGGAAGAAAACAGGGCATGTGTGAGGCGATTGCATTCAAGGCATTTCATTGTGTTCTACGTATCACCACATTACCCCGCATGAACACACTATCAGAGAGAGAGAGAGAGAGAGAGAGAGAGAGAGAGAGAGAGAGAGAGAGAGAGAGAGAGAGAGAGAGAGAGAGAGAGAGAGAGAGAGAGAGAGAGAGAGAGAGAGAGAGAGAGAGAGAGAGAGAGAGAGAGAGAGAGAGAGAGAGAGAGAGAGAGAGAGAGAGAGAGAGAGAGGTTATAATTGTTAGACAGACACACAGAAGGACATAGGATCAATCCCATGTGATTCCATAACAGGGCTGCAGGGTTGCTGGCTGGGGGTGAGGTTGAGGGGTGAGGATGGGGGGGAGAGGGTGAGGCAGAGCGTGATGACTTCTGTGTCCCCCAGCGAGGCTTAGCGAGGCACAGTAAACCCCCCCGCCAGTGCCCTAGCAACAGATGTGATATTAACCCCTGCTGTTCCAACCCGGGTGCGGCAAAAGCGTCAGACTCCTAGCAGACTTCCTGCAACGGCGTTTGCTCGTCCACATCGACTCGGACGTGTCCACGGACGTGTGTCGAACCGCTATTCAAAGCTCCAGGTTGAAAACCCTCCTGTCCAATTCGGATGTGTTTTTATAAATCACATCCCGAGTGGGGGTGCGCCCCGGTGGGGGTGCGCCCCGGTGACTCACTGGGTAGAGCGCGTGCCATTATGGCTCAGTCCCGATCGCAGCGACCCAGGTTCGATACCTGCCCCTGGTCCTCTGCTGCATGTCCTCCCCTCTGTCTCCCATACATTCCTGTCCATTTAACTGTAAAGCAAATAGGATAAAACCTTCAAAGGTAAATCTTTTAGTCACGAGTGGGCGCTGAGAACACAAGGGCGATTGGCTGGAACGTACCCGTGTGTTCCAGTCAAATCTCATAGCTTCCATTTGTTGTCCATGCTTGAGGAGCGTGCCAATCATGGTACCAAGGTCAGATCGCGTTATTTCACACATTTTTTTATGAAACACAAATCCCCGTCATGGAACACTGATCTCCAGCAGAGACGTGGAGTACGTAACATGGGCTACTAATGATCAGTCCAGCGCTGAGGTGAAGGACATCCAGAGGAACGACAATCATGGAGCACAATACACCCCACAGGCAGATTACAATGTACGAGACAAAGTTCTCCCCAACACTCGCCTGCAGCACCCGCTACGTCTGTGCTAATGTCTCAATTTATTTGGGCCTATTTGTACTACTAGTACCAATAAATAAAACACACGGCGAGAACATTGGCAAATAAAGTACGTCTGTTTTATTTCCTCCACTACACCTGATCGATGATTAAAGTCTCACCTATACATCAAGACAGGATGCTCCGAACCTGCCTTGGCTTGATATGTGATAGTATATATGTACGTGTGTGTGTGTGTGTGTGTGTGTGTGTGTGTGTGTGTGTGTGTGTGTGTGTGTGTGTGTGTGTGTGTGTGTGTGTGTGTGTGTGTGTGTGTGTGTGTGTGTGTGTGTGTGTGTGTGTGCGCGCGTGTGTGTACTTGTTTGTATTAGGGCTGAACGATTTGGGGAAATAATCAAATTGCGATTATTTTGACCAATATAGCGATTGGAATTTAATATGTGATTTTTTTAATTTATTAAGTTTATTATGTTCTGTATTATTCACTAAAAAACAATAAATCATTCTTTAGTATGACCAACACAACATTGGAAGCAGTCAACATATAAACTGCTTTTTCCTTTAGGACAGGCTGATGTGTTGAGATGAATTGATATTATGACATCTTTATTTAACTATTGAATTTTAAAAGAAAAATAAATCTAAATCTTACTGATCTCCAGTCAGTAACGGTAACAATCCCCCCAAAAAATAGAAAAAAAACACAAAAAATAATACTTCTTTTAGTTCTTTTTTTCACCTTTGCGATTTGCACATCACGTTCTAGAACATCGAGATTACGATTTTAATTTGATTAATCGTTCAGCCCTAGTGTGTATCTGTATGTGTGTGTGTGTGTACGTATGTAAGTGTGCATGTATGCCTGCATGGGTTTGGGGTTCATACAAACGCCACCATTCTCTTATCTCATTAATGTGCTGGTTATTTAGTGATAATATTGGATAGTGGAGACCAGGGTTTAAGTATGGGGCCGATTCTGCTGCACTCAGGACCATTTCCCAAAGTCAACACTCTGCGCTTTGTTTAAACACAATGGAACCCTTGAACCCCATACAGTACCAGGGCTATAAATCAATGCCATGCTTAATTGGATGGCTCCCACACACACATGAACACCCTCATGGTCACAATCACACACACACACACACACACACACACACACACACACACACACACACACACACACACACACACACA
>OLKM01000491.1:155128-157628 GCA_900291075.1 Melanogrammus aeglefinus | reverse complement strand
AGGGACGGTTTTATCGTCAGCGGTACGGCGGAAAATCGCATTTGACGTGACGCAAATTATTTCCCTCTCACCGATGAACAAGGTCGTGTTTGGTTTGAAGTAATAAGAGCCCCGGTTAGCCTTCAAATGCTAATTTTATTTTTCAGAAAGGTGATGTCACCGTGTAGCTCGGGCACAAATTATAACCATGTGTCCAAAATGTAAATAGCAAAACAAGAGTCCCGAAAAGGTTAAATCTTTCATTTACTATTTAGCTACAAATGTCAGCTAAAAAATAGTTAGAAAAATAAGAAAATAGAGCAAGAAAGAAAACTAAACCCGCTCATCCGAGAATATTAACATGATTATCTTCTAAAGCTCCTCCATCTAACTGAGGAAGAAAGAAAACGATCCTTCCAACGATGAATAGAAAGAAGAAACCAAAGACTTCGCTCGATACCCGACGCCTTCGTCTGCCGATCGGCCACCTGGGAGCGATCTACCTGTCCTTGGTCGGGACAGGGGGGAGCAGCGGGGGGGCAGAGGTCGTGGGGAGGTGGGATTGCCCTCCCCCCCCTCTCCCCCCATCGCCGGCCTCCCTCTCCCTGATGAGCCTATTAGGTAGCCAGGCCCCCCCACCTTGGGGGGCCATTTATTTGATTGACCAGAGTGAGAAAGCAGACGTTTTTTTTCTTGTCCGTCAATAATAGTCCAATCAGCCCCCGGGAGCCGGCCGGCTCGGGCCGACATGTGACGCTGATTCGCTGGCCGAGCGACGACGCCACACTCTGCTTCAACACGGCCCCCCCCAGGAGTGTTCTCAGTTCATGTGGCATCAGTCCAGAACCGGGGAAAAACTAAAACACCAACACGGGTACTTTCCGGTCTGAATTAGTTGTTAGTCTTTTACATTCTTCAGTCCCTGCCAGAGTACCTGCTGTTTTGCTGCATTGAGTTAAGCGACGTCCCCTTAAGAGTGCGTTTGACACGGAGACAGCAGGTGTTTGAGAACTCAGGAGAGGCGTTTGTTTCCGACTGAGTGGCCCGTTTGTTAAACGTGTACAAGCAGAACTAAAACAACAGGCTTGTAGGACGGGCCTGTAATCGAGGTATCACTTTCAGACCGTAAACCTTCGCGAGGCCTCGCCGCGATGTTTCTCCAAGGTTTAACTCAAAGGGGATGCTCTCCATAAAAAGACATCCACCCGCTGTGGTGTCCATTAAACATAGCAAGGAGTTCCTTTGGCACTGAGTATGAGAGGGACCGGTGTCAGAATAGGGGGATACATTAAGCGGGGTTGGTTAACAAGGCGAGCTGGCCCGCATCAACAACCGTTTTAAAATCATGCCAAGACAATTCCCATGCTGCATAAAACACAGTTTAGGACATCTGAGACAGAATCTCAAAGCTCCATCACTACATCTACAAGCTCCTCTTCCTGCTGTGTACTCCCTAAAGTATACTATTCATACTTATTTACACTTTTAACCAAACAGACTTTCTTCAGATTCCATCATTTCATTTGAGATACACATCATGAAAGAGTTGGTTGAGCTGGCTCAAAAATGTCTAAAGGTGGATTTGACTACTGAAGGCAGCATGTGAACTACAAGTATCATAGCTGTGTGTGTGTGTGTGTGTGTGTGTGTGTGTGTGTGTGTGTGTGTGTGTGTGTGTGTGTGTGTGTGTGTGTGTGTGTGTGTGTGTGTGTGTGTGTGTGTGTGTGTGGGGTATGTGTGTGTGTGTGTGTGTGTGTGTGTGTGTGTGTGTGTGTGTGTGTGTGTGTGTGTGTGTGTGTGTGTGTGTGTGTGTGTATGTGTGTGTGTGTGTGTGTGTGTGTGTGTGTGTGTGTGTGTGTGTGTGTGTGTGTGTGTGTGTGTGTGTGTGTGTGTGTGTGGGGGGGGGTATGTGTGTGCGTGTGGTTGTGTGTGTGTGTGTGTGTGTGTGTGTGTGTGTGTGTGTGTGTGTGTGTGTGTGTGTGTGTGTGTGTGTGTGTGTGTGTGTGTGTGTGTGTGCCTGTGCTGTGAGTGTGTGCGTGCGTGCGTGAGTGAGTGAGTGAGCGAGCGAGCGAGCGTGCGTGGGTGCGTGTGTCCTTGTGTGTGCGTGCGTGCGTGCATGCGCCAGTGTCCTACCTTGCAGAGGAAGCTGATGTTGAAGCCGAAGGTCTGGGCGTTGCGGGAGCCCGCGTTCATGTAGTTCCCCACCAGCAGCACCAGCTCCAGCAGCTTGCTGAAGCTCTCGCTCTTCTTCACCTCCTCGCAGGCGAAGGTCACGCTCATGATGTCCGGCCGGATGTTGTTCACCTGCTCCTCGAAGGTCAACTTGAACAGGATGCCGTTGAGTCGGGGCCGCAGCAGCTTCACCGAACTCATCTGAGGACGAGCAACGCATTAGACGGATTCACCGCTGTGATCCTGGTGCAGTAATCACATCGCCAAACATATGTCTGGGGCTGGCGAAAGACGTGCTGGGGTAAAGCGAAGAGAGAAGAGGAAGAGCTTTGGATGCATCAGGGCTCCT
>OLKM01000491.1:147628-150128 GCA_900291075.1 Melanogrammus aeglefinus | reverse complement strand
ACAAGGGCTCGGATCAGACCGGAACCCTCTTTATTCCAGGACACTTGTAACCAAGAGAGAAGCAGCAGAGAGGAGAAGTGGAACCACACTTTTTTGCCTAATCATCATAGTAATTATTTTGGCAAATCCCATCCCTGTGTTTGGCTGGGCTTTCAGAACTGAGAGGCACAATTAGCATTCGTTCAAGGGTTACCTTTCACTTGGATCCTGCACAACAGCATATAATGAGAGGCTTTGGAATTAGCCGTGGTAGCTGGAGCTCTTTTGCTGAACAACTCGATCCAATTAAATGCTAACTGAATAGAATATAGGAAAACATTATCCAAACAAACTAGTGACCAACAAACAATCCAAGTGGGATCTATATTATATATAAAATCAACGACTTACGTGCTGTTTTTTTACCACATATATTGTTTTTTATACTGTTTTTTACCACCATATTGCAGAGTGGAGATGTTCAGCTGTGCTCTTGTTTGAAAGACCTGCCTTCGGCCTGGCTAAAGCTCCAGGAAAGCCCACACTCTGTCCTGAAGTTCAGCAGCAGATATGCCAACTGAGGCCTGTGGCTCTTTGGATGCACTGTAGCTCGCGGGTTCTCTGTGCCTCACTGCGTATCCAACCTGCTCTCACGAAAATACGTGACACTGTCACGTTATTTTAATCTATTGTTCGTGATCAGGGACACGTATTTTCAAAATTTTCGTGCCAAAAAGCACAATTTTCAAACTGTCATGGCAACGTCCGCTCGGACACTGGACTTGCGAGGCATCGACGCGGACTTTCATTCACATAGCCAAGAACAAGACAATAGATGGCACAATAAACATCAAGACATACCATTCTAAAAAGAACAGATGAAGCAGCTACCCTTGTTTCCTTCACGGTTTGCGTACAGAGCAGCGCACCTGCATTCAATATATCCGTGAATTGTTACAATTTCTCAGAATCAAAGGCGAAAGTAGAAACGGGTGGCCAAAAGCTGTCGTATTGTTAGTTATCACAGACTATTTTAAGTAGAAACGGGTGGCCAAAAGCTGTCGTATTGTTAGTTATCACAGACAATTTTAAGTAGAAACGGGTGGCCAAAAGCTGTCGTATCGTTAGTTATCACAGACAATGCCTCGCAAGTCCAGTGTCCGAGCGGACGTTGCCATGACAGTTTGAAAATTGTGCTTTTTGACACGAAAATTTTGAAAATACGTGTCCCAGATCACGAACAATAGATTAAAATAACGTGACAGTGTCATGTATTTTCGTGAGACCGGGTTTGGCGTCTCATATGGTCTCTTGTCTTTCAATCAAACACCTGCTCTCTGGAAGATCTTCAAGGTTCTCAATTATTAAAATAGTTTTATTTCACACTGTGGCACCGAAGACTGTGTCGAGGGGATTTGAATTCCTCACGCACATCCCGTTCTCAATAATTACAGAATGTAATTTTTTTATAGTCGTGGAGTCAACAGAAATCCTCTGCCAGCCCAAACTTCCATATAATTTATTTTAGCATCGAACATATGGTCCTTACTTTCTGCAGCAGCATCTAGGAGGTATTCATGTATAATTCAGTAAGTATATATATATATATATAATTATATTTTACTTATTGTTCCATATTAATATACATCTTTTATATTAAAAAAATGCCAAGCAAAAAAAAAGAAAAAACATATATATCTAGGCGATATATGTTGATTTGAAGTGGGACAAAGTCAGCAGCAGGTGGCGATGCCCCTTGTCTGCCTTGTTGATCACACGCCTCTCCCAGGACCCCCCCAGGCGCCCCCCCGTATGTGTGGCAGTGTGGGAGGCAGTGTGATGGGGGCCCGGGCCAGCTCCTGCACTGCGGACCTCTAGACATGATCCGCAGACTCACACAGATTACTGCGACAAGGAGCCTCACAATACCAGCAGATCTGTTTACGGCTCCGGGCAGAGATTAAGGTGCTGCTTATTGCAAATTACGACAACAACAATGAGCCCTACAACGGCAGCGGCAGCAGCGCACGGCGAGGGTGACGAGGACGACTCCGACGCATCTCGGTGGATCCACTGACATGATAGGAGAAATTATTTTGGGAAGTCTGGTCACGTTTGGCGAACCGAAATCGCCAAACGTGAGCAGTGAACGACTGATGTCTACTTCTCAGCTGTGGGCTGTTTCGGTGGGGTGGGGGACGGACTGTATAAAAACAGAGATTCTATAGCGTTCACTTGACACGGTGTGTGGAGGAGGACCATGTCTTGAGGGCTTTTGGCTCCACACTTTGAACACTACTCCTGTCAAACTGCCTTTATTTAATGCAGCTCAGTAATGGCATCCGTGCCGAGTTTACGTATTTAAGGGGACTATTGAACGGGCATTAGCCATACATCTGAACTTCACTTTAGCGACGCAAATTACTTTAACCTCATGGATTTAAAAAAAAAAAACACTCGCAATGCACGGTATGTGTCTTTAATCTCAAGGGCAACCTCAATCACGACTGCTTTGAATGAA
>OLKM01000491.1:112628-142628 GCA_900291075.1 Melanogrammus aeglefinus | reverse complement strand
GACTTTGGTGGATCTCCTGAACCATGAACTGGCGAGTATATATATAGCTTGAGCACAACACAATGTTACATTGTCTGACAATGGAAGGACAAGGAATTGGACAGGGTCAACAGCCAGAGAGAAGAAGAAGAGGAAGAGGAGTGAGGCTGCCTGAGAATTTGTGGCCCAAACAGCCAGGAACGTCAGGAGGTGTAGGAAGGCTGCACTGTAATTCCACAGCAATGCATGTACAGTTTACCCTAAGGAGATTTTCCTATGTTCACATTTCTAGCAATGACATGGTCTGTCAACAAATTACAGTACAAACAGTCAAAGCGTAAATGTGAATCTTGTCCAGTCTCTTGCAATCAATCTCACACATACACTAAGGTGTAACTTACAATTTACAATAATTGTCTTCAAAACTTTGGCCATGGTTTACATCAGAACATCCCTCCACTGCTATATTGACAACATGACTAAGCAATTTGACTGTCTTATCCGTACACAACTTGACATTGTGATGTTCATTGACACAGTTATTTACTTTTGAGAAACAAACTAAGGATTTTGAGCCAGAGACTTTTGCATGAAATCCATGGTGTTTTGCTATTTGTACGAATTGTTTTGATGAATGCACTTACTGTTTTGCAAATTTCAATTCTGATCTGAGAAATGTATCAAAGTGACTGAGAAAAACTGTAATACAGGTTTTCATGGTAATGCAAAATATTCACTAAGCCAAAGCACATGACAACGAGAAACACTTCACTTCCTCTCTGACAAAAGATCTGGCATTACTGAGAATTTCAAAATGATAATAAACTAAATAAGAAAACGCAAAAATGACTACAGAGAAATGCATAGATAGAAGAGGAACATATTGAGAAAGAGAAAGAGAGATAGATAACAACCACAACAGAGAGGAGAGAGAGAGTGAGAGAGATGTTGATGAGAGAGAGAAAGAGTGAGTGAGTGAGTGAGTGAGTGAGTGAGTGAGTGAGTGAGTGAGTGAGTGAGTGAGTGAGTGAGTGAGTGAGTGATACTTTCGCTCTATGTGTTTGTTTCCCCGTTGAACATACAAGAACATATTATAACCACTCTGACACACATTTCTATATTTGTGATTTCAGCTGACAATGCATCTATTCCTGCCTCCTGGGGAGTCGTGTTAGGGTCTTGGCATGTGATGAGAGTGTCAATCAAGCGAGCAGAGAGGAGCGAGCATACAAAACAGTGAGAGAAATTAATTTATTTGCAGAATCTGCTGTCTGAGTGCGTCTCTGCTGAGTGATGTGCCATCTGTCTCCGAAACAAAGACGCCCGACTTGGAGAGGGAAGAGAGAGGAAGAGCAGCATACGACTGGGACACTGGGAGAGGACGGACGGACAGCCCCTAAACCAACCGCGCTCACAGGCCTTGGACTCTGTGTTGATGCTTGTATGTGTGTGGTTTAAAGGGTAATTCCGGTGTAAAATGGATTTGGGATGTTTTGTATGATAACGAGTTGAAACGTTTGTGTTGGAGCACAAAAACCGCATATAGACGCTTTCTTCAGTTGGCTGTTTTTAGCCGATTCTATCAAAATGCCATAAAGTTGGAGCGATGGGCACTGGTTATGGTAAAAACTAAATCGCTATTTAAGGCTAAAAGTAGCCCGACACTTCTTTGGTAGTATAAAAAGGACATTTTATCAAACAATACCTTCAGTAGATCACCCGTTGACGCCATTTTGTTTTTAAGACTCGATAAGTAGATTGGCGAACACAGATCTTGCGTGTTGCTGACGGATGTCCCAATCTCTGTGTTCGTCAATCTACCTATCGAGTCTTAAAAACAAAATGGCGTCAACGGCTAATCTACTGATGGTATTGTGTGTGTATAAAATGTCATTTTTAATAAACAATCTGTACACTTACAAAGTTCTCAATGCCTCGTTTTATATGTAAAGACCTTTATTATACTATCACAGAAGTGTCGGGCTACTTTTAGCCTTTTAAGTGGTTCAAATAAGCGATTTAGTTTTTACCATAAACAGTGCCCCCATCGTTCCAACTTTATAGCGTTTTGATAGAATCGGGTAAAAACAGCCAACTGAAGAAAGCGTCTATATGCGGTTTTTGTGCTCCAAAACACATGTTTCAACTCGTTATCATACAAAACATATCCCAAATCCATTTTACACCGGAGTTACCCTTTAAGTCATTGTTACAGCAGGGCTTACACTTGGGATGAGAGACATACAGCAAGCACTCTGTTTACCTGTGTGTGTGTGTGTGTGTGTGTGTGTGTGTGTGTGTGTGTGTGTGTGTGTGCGTGTGCGTGTGTGTGTGTGAGAGAGCGTGCGTGTGTACGTGTGTGTGCATGCACTCATGTGTGCGTGCATGCCTCCCTGCACGTGCAACGTGCATGTGTGCCTGCCTGGGTGCAAACAGTACATTGTTGCTGGGGTTCAGGCAGGACTCACACAGCATGTTGACGATCACTGAGCAGCACATCCAGAACATTGGGTTCCGGGCCCTTATTTCTTAAGCCTGTTTGCTAGAAGTGCGCCAAGGCAAGCCCTCACTTCTCTCCACTATTTACTGCGTCCGTGAGATGGCGTCTGTTGTTGTTTTGGGTTGTTTTTTTCATGTGTTTTGCAGCCCTCTAAACAAACTGGCATAATGTATTCTTGCATTTTTATTGTTACATTTGAGGGAGCTGTGTGTGTGTGTGTCCCTGGGTTAATGTGTGTATCTCTGTGTGTGCGTGTGTGTGTGTGTGTGTGTGTGTGTGTGTGTGTGTGTGTGTGTGTGTGTACCGAGTGCCAAAACAAACCGAAAAATTAAGCCCAAGTGTGGGGGGGGGGGGGGGGGGGGCGCTGGGATCCCCCTGCTCAGAGATTAATCCTCCAGCGCCCCCCCCCCTGATGAACCACCACAATTATCGCCCGCTCCCACATGTTCACTTAACACCATCCAAACGATGCCCCCGCCTCGCAGCAGCCCGCCCCGTCACCTGTTGGTGCAGTACACAAAAGGCGGCACGCGGGCCCCTGCAGGCCCAGGGGCCGACCTACGCCAGGTAATGACGAACACATGCATATGGATGAGCACGGCGGCGGAGATCGGGGGTGATTGACAAGGGGGATAAACAATAATAACAAGCAAGGAGAGGACAAAAGGCTTGACTGCAAAGGTTGTTACCATGGTGAGCACGGAGAAGTAAAGCAGTGGGCCTGTGCTGCCGTGCAGTGGGGAACAGGGTGGTGGTCAGTACGGTTCAGTTCATCACCCACCTGTGTTACTATGGAGGACACGTGCTGCTTGGCTTGATACCGATGCATACTGATACACTTGGTCGAAAAACGTCTGTTTCTTTACCATTTTGGATTTGTTTATTATTTGCAAGTAGATTCATGAAAATAGTTATTGTACGGAGGACAGGGGATGGGTAGGACAGGCATTATAAAGACTTAGAGGTGAATCTATGTTGACGCAGTGGTCACAATTTGAAGAAGATGTAATCCACACATAACAAAGTCAGATTTTTTGTCAGATAATGTGGAAAAATCGCTTAATCGGTGGTACATTAAGCTTAAGCGATACCACAAAAAGAAAAGTCTATTACTGGAGATCGTCAGTATCCTATAATATTAGAAGACAGCACCGGGATGTCCGCTATTTGACGACTGTCAGACTGAACATGCACAGAAGATGGCCCACATGTTTCCCGCTGCTAACTTAAAGCCATGGCATCAAACGCCATTAATGGATACAAATGATCCGCTGGCTCCTGCCCATTAGGGCATACTGCACCTAAAGCTTGCTTGGATTTCCTTCTCCCCCACCATTTTCCCCTCATCATCCATTCTTTGAACTCTCACCAGTGCATCTGTGCTCAACACAGGGCACAGCTAATTACAAATGAATGGTGGTGGTGCAGCGTTAGTCATTAGCCTTTCCTTTTGAAAAGGAGATGGGGTAATATAAAATACATTGCCTGCCATTAAACATTGAGTAGCCACTATGATATTCTGCAAAACAAGCCCCCAGGGCAGCATCATCTGCAGACGAGTGTTAGCTTACCACACACACCAAAACTGGGCGTGCTTAAAAGATTTAGTGTTGACTACCTCTCATCTCACCCAGCCCCATGGTGGGATATGTGCGTAACCACACGCGCGCTGTGTGTGTTTTTTTTCTGCGTGTGTAAGTGTGTGGTGTGTGTGTGTGTGTGTGTGTGTGTGTTAGTGTGTACGCACTGTGTGTGTGTTTAGCGGGTGTATGTTGTTTGCGTGGGCGTGCAGTTTGTTTGTGCATATATGCCCGCATACATGTATCCCGATTATATATATTATTCCCTTAGATTCCGATAATAAAATGCACGTAATAGCTGATTTATTTGTGTGTACTTTTGCGTCCGTGTGGGAGCAGTCCCCTGTAAACGGGAGTCTGTGCTGGTGATGAGCTTTGAAGTGACAGTGTTCATTTAAAATGGATCATATTTTGCAACGGACTGTGGGTCTACTAACCTATATATAGTGCATCAGGGACCGCGGCTGGCTTTCATATGATGTGGGAAGAAAAGCTGCTTAGACCTGAAAGCTCATATTTGCCCGGAGGCCTCGGAGGAGGTGGTTGAGGATGTGTGTGTGCTGGAGGAACTTTAAGGAGCAGTAAATTGTCCGCCATGCATTCTCTTTGTCCGGCTAAATAACAAGAGAACAATCTCCAGGGATGGCCCTCTCCAGCCCTATGGGAAGGCTGATTTATTCCAGCAGAAACATCAGACAGCGGAACACGAACAGAATGAATAGCAGCAATAAAATGCCTTTATAAAAAACAACATATTTATGGCAGATGATATCATCTTAAATTCAAAAGAAAACGGCAACATTTGACCTTTGGAAAACGATCGGGTGATTGCGTTCATTAACGGCCAAGCGAGCATTTTGAACCAACAAGACAAACGGAAACACGAAATTACATCGGATACATTTTCCGTTGCAGAAGACTACATCTTAGCAGCACATTGCTGCATTAAGTTGCATATTTATGAGCAATAGATCGTCTTGCCTTGCTTTCTTTTGCTCAATTGGCAGCAAGAGTCTAGGGCAAGCGACCAAATACGGTCATTATGCCAATTAAGCCCCCCCTGCTAGTGTGTTGGGCTGAGAGAGGCTCCGAGGGAGACCGATAAAAGAAACAGAAAATCAACTCTAACACCCTGGCAATAGCCAGCGAATCTGCCTCGCGGACCATGCATCTACTGAACAAATAAATAACTTCATAGATAGAGACAATAAATATCCATCAACACATCGACCAACTGCCGGCGTTGAAGAGGCTGACCGCATGCATCAGTAGCACAGATGGACCGTCCAGAGGGTAAACACAGGTACCCTGATGGGGTTGACAATGTCTTTGAGGGCGGTCTGTCAGCCATGTGTTACTCACAGTGGTTAACTTACACCAGGTTCAGGCCTTGTGAGTAGTGTTAGCATAGCAGACACACACACTCTTTGAAAAACCCTTGTGACAGGCAAACTGCTGACCAGAATGGACTATTAAAGTGTGTTGTGTTAGTTGTGCCAATGCACCATGACAGCACTACCGGTGGTGGAAATCTCCAACATGGTGGCAGAATATATTATTTGACACCGGCGAATTCTAACTGAATGAACGGATGCGTGGAAAAAAAAGGAAAGGATGAATCCATCAATGAATGCAACATTATACGGCCAATCATGACTTCAAAAAACAATAATCAAAAGCTGGTTCCCAATCTCGGAGCCGGAATCTAACACTGCTCGTGCTCGGATGATATCCGACACAGATCCATGTAGGATGGTGTGAGTGGGATGACTACCGCCCACTGTCTGTTTGTATGTGAGTCGACACCCCAGAAGCAGGGACACGAGGACGTCTGGGGATCGTTGGAACGTCTACGGATTCTGGGTGGTAGCGGGCGCCAGGCCTGTCGGCTGCCGTTCGCAAATGTGTACATCATCCCCGACCCCCACCCGCCCCCGCACCCGCCCTGACCGCTGACGGGTCCTAACGCGGATACGGAGACCCAATCAGCTCCAATATAGCCACTCTGCCTCGGTGACACGTTTTGGTTTCCATCAAGGCCGGCTGCGTTCTGCCGGAGAATCATTACCTTCAACAACAGAGCTCTACGATGAGAGGATTGACTGGATGTCTTCCTTGAACCGGTCCTCCCCCTCAACTCCCTCCCTGGCGTTTAGCCTCCCGGGGAGGCTAAACGCCAGGGAGGGAGTTGAGGGGGAGGCCCTCCCCCTTTCTCCCCTTTACAGCCGGGAGGCTGTGGGTGTGCACTGCCTCTCCTTAATAGGGCCATGCGTAGATTTGTGTAACGGTAGCGTCATGTCAAAGGTATCAAGATGACTCATTAAGACAGGCAGCACATGTGAAGCAGGCAGGCATTGTCTTTGTTTCTGCTTTGAACACGGCCGCTACACACATCGTTTTAATTAAAATAAAAGGTCTGTTAACAAAAACAAACCTGTTGCATTGAGGTGACCGGGGTGAGCCATTAAATGGGAATTCACAAATGCTAGAGACAATTTGTATTACTTAGACCTAGTGAACTCTTAGACTGGGTACCACAGATAGAGAGAGAGAGAGAGAGAGAGAGAGAGAGAGAGAGAGAGAGAGAGAGAGAGAGAGAGAGAGAGAGAGAGAGAGAGAGAGAGAGAGAGAGAGAGAGAGAGAGAGAGAGAGAGAGAGAGAGAGAGAGAGAGAGAGAGAGAGAGAGAGAGAGAGAGAGAGAGAGAGAGAGAGAGAGAGAGAGAGAGAGAGAGAGAGAGAGAGAGAGAGAGAGAGAGAGAGAGAGAGAGAGAGAGTGAGCAAGCGAGCGAGAGAGAGAGAGAGAACAAGGGAGTGATAGAGAGAGATTGAGCATGGTGACGGTGATGGCTCCCACACCATCTACAAAACGGGCCCTGCTCCTCGCCTTCTGCCATCACCTCCTCCGTGTTCTCCTTGAAGGATCCTCATTGTCATCATGCCAACGACCCACTTCTCATCACCGTAACAGAAGGCCGAGGCGTCGACTGTGTGTTTGTCTTTTCCTCATTCTCTTTATTGCCCGGACCCACTCGATAACTACTGCGTGCCGTTGCTGTGCAATGGCCCGTGTGGATGAATGGTGATTGGCGGTGGCTCAGAGTGGGCGGCCGTGTGGCGGTTAATCAGCACCACGGGGTTGAGATGAGCCCGGTGCAGATGGGTCCCCCTCACTGGGTGGGGGGGGGGACCCAGCGGGGGGGCCTTCTCCCTCATGGCTCCGACCGCCGCGCCTCGGGTGCTCAACAGCTCCGCGAGCTGGCCCGCCACGGCGCCGCTCTGTCCTCGCGGCGAGCGTTCACACTCGTGGCTCCACAGCTCGCTTGGCCGCGCCGCCCTCGCTCCTCGCCTGTCCTCCCTTCCTCCCTCCTTCCCATCCTCCCATCCTCCCTTCCTCCCTTCCTCCCTTCCTCCCATCCTCCCTCCTCCCATCCTCCCTTCCTCCCTTCCTCCCTTCTTTCCCGCCTTCTTCATTCTATCTTCTCTTCGTTCTTTGGTTTGTTTTCCCTCCTTTGTGCTCGTCTTTTATCCGGTCTCTCTTTGTCTACGTGCTCGTCTTTTATCCGGTCTCTCTTTGTCTGCGTGCTCATCCATTTATTCACGGCGTGTCTGCCGTTGAGTTGTCACACTGTTCTTTAAACTAGCGGGCACGGCGGTCCACATTCAGCTGCTCGTGGCGCGTCGCGGTGGCCTGCGCGGCCGTTAACAAATGACACCCTGAGAATTGCACTTGTTCCTCTTCAGAAAAATGTGCACCATCGCCAGGCCTCCTGGTTAATAGTGATGCACACAGGCCACGCCCTCAGTGGACGCTCACAAATCACTAAAGAAATGGAAATGGAAAAGCAAGGTTTTATTCATGCATCCACAACGTCTCCCCCTTACTGGGTGCGGACTGGGCTCGGGAGAAAAGGTCAGCACATTAACTTCCTTTTCCTTTTACAAAGCAGAGGGGGGTCTGCTCTGGCCCTCTAGACGCGCCGCACTCTGCTGGCGCATCAGCCAATAAAAGGTTATCAGGGCTCAATGTATTAATCCTGCGGCGCGCCTCACCGAGATGGGAAGGCATGCAAATCGCCGCCCATCACGCTAAGCTCTCAACTTAACGCGGTAATTGCGCTCTTGTTCTTGGAGCCAACTCTGTCCGAGCGGCGTCTGCATATCCATGCTCCCAGGAACCTTGCTCTTAGACTGAGGGAATATGAGGCCTCCCTCGCTGAAGCACGCAGGGGACATGAAGGGGGGTGGGGGTTTAGACCAAACGCCTTTGTTATGATACGATTCAGGATATCGACTTAACCCAGTGGTTCCCAAATGGGAGAAGTTTTCCAAATGGGAGATCGCATCCCCTAGGGGATACTTTGGAGCACTGCAGGGGGTCACGAAATAAATAAATTGTGAGTATATGCACCCTTTTAATGTTAATGTTTACACTGCCAAATAGAACGCAAATACATTACTAATGTCCGTTTGAATAATTTTTCTCCCAAAAATGTTTTGTGCCGGTGTAGGGGGAACTCAGCTGAAAAAAATATCTTACACTAGTAGCGGTTACACTAGTAGAAAAAGTTTGAGAGCCACTGGACCAAAACCGACCAAAATCTAAAAACTCAATGCAAGGCATGTTCCATCGCGAGACCACTTTGCCTGACCCTCTCCCTCACCCCACGGGTCCATCACACGTCGCTGGAGAGGACAGATGAAGGCCTCGTTGGTCCCCAGTCACACTCCGAGGGCTGTTAGCTTTAGCGCTAGCAGAGTCCCTGATGAGTGTCAAGATGTCTGCCGCACCAAGCGGGACCCCTCGCCCCCCCCCCGGAGTGGAAAGAAGGGGACGGCTGGCACCGTGAGGCCATCACCACGGCAACAGGAAACCCACCCCCCAAAGGTCCCGTCTGGGCGGTTGGGGGGAGCGGGGACATCGACAGCCGGAAGGCTTCGGGGGCTCGGACACGCTTTCCGTCTGACACCTTCTGATTGGACGGAAACGGAGCGTCCGGGCCAGCTCAACCCGGGCCGGCCCGGTTCGGGAGGCCTTTGTGTGGCCGTGGAGTCGCTCTTCCTGCGTCGTCTCCTCCTGGCCTCCTTCGTGGAGGTACCTGCGGCTCCCGGAGGCTAAGCATATGCTACCTGCAACCTTTTGGGTGTATTAATATTATTGGATTGGCTCAGCGTGGTTCTGTGTTATTGTGTTGGGGACGCGCGGTTGACATTATCTGAATGCAGAATGTGTTTTCGACTCCATTCTCTCCCCACATTAATGCGAGCGTTATGTAAATGAGTCTGAGGAGGTCCTGAGAGCCACGCCTCGCCGCCTCGTCGAGGCTCTGCCGCTGACAATAAAAGACGGGTTTAAAGTAGAAAACAGCATTAAAAATATATATATGTTGTTTCCCGGGCGTTCTTTTAAATCCTTGCATGGCCACTTATTAAAAGTCGCCAAATAACTTCCACTAATTAGCTTTAATTACTTATCCGATCAGGGCGCTGATTAAATAATTAAACATTGGAAATTGCTAAGTTGACATGCCCTCGGGTTATCAACGTTGTAAACTCGCCGCACTGACTGACATCCTGGCTGGAGAGCTGACTGGGACTATACGCATAGATACAGATACAGAGAGACACACACACAGATAGTAGGTACACACACAGGCACAGACAGAGACACAGGTAGATAGACACACAGATGGATAGAGATACAGCATGACTTCTGATCCCACAGGAAATTATTCCTGCCGTTACAGTCTCTCAGCTCGCTCCAGAGACATCAGAGTAAATATTAAATATTATGAACATAGACTAAATATGCATTTCACCAACAGCAGAATGAAATTAAATACGCTCCTATATATACACTACTGAAGCTAAGTAAACTAAGTGACTCTAAAAAAGAAAGTGATAATTGTCTCGGGGATATTGCAGGCATCTCGCCCAGGTCATCTGCATATGGATAAAAGAGTTCAAACAATATACATAGTAGGTACAGGCTTCACAGCCACTACGCTGCTTGGTTGTGCTTCCTGCCGTCCGTACAACCTCCAGACGTGCTCCCTTGCGGTTGACACAAGCCCCAATCGGGGCGCGGCCGTTGAAGGGCACAGACAATGTGGCGATCGACTGCACGAGGGGAGTGTATTGAAACCCGCTCCTCCTTCTTCCTCTTCCTCCCCCGCCCCCTTCTCCTCACTCCTGCGGTCCACCCCTCCCACTCTTCACAGACGAAACAGTCGGGGACAAAGACAACGGGGACTGTGCCGGGACAGTGCTCGATGAAAGGGGGGGGGGGGGGCGCTAAGTGATGCATCTCTTACCTCGGCTGACCCTCCCCGCCGCACCGCGCACAGTTACCCCCTTTTCCTCCGCGGCGCAGAAACCAGAAACAATGACTGAACACAGATGCCCCGCGGAGGATCATCAATCACCGCTCCGAACAAAAGACTGGAGGGTCGGGGGTGGACTGGTGGAGGGACTGTGGTGTTCATTATGGGACCTTGAGTGGGGCGGGGGTCCCCCATGGAAATGTGATAAGGAGGGGGTGGGGGGGGGGGTGATCGTTACTTGGTGGTGCCAAGGAGCCCAGACTGTGTTAAACGGGGAGTGAGGTGGAGAGGCCCCCCCCCCCCACCAGCTGGAGTGTGGTCCATGGCTGGTGGGGGGGGGGGGGGGGTCATCTACATGTCTGATTCTGAAGTCCGGACCAAACAGAGTTAACCCGCACAGACACACATACATGGACGCACACACATGCAAGCAGGAAGGCACGCACCATCACCGACACACACACACACACACACACACACACACACACACACACACACACACACACACACACACACACACACACACACACACACACACACACACACACACACACACACACACACACACACACACGCACGCTCACGCCCTCAGTAAAGCAGAGCCAGCCCAGTGGGTAGAGCCTCACCTGTATGAGAGACTCGCTCAGCCGCTCCTCGTCCACCTGCAGAACGATGTCCCTGATCTCCTCGTAGGGCAGCCGGAAGGAACCCAGGAAGATGGCTGTGGAGACGGAGCAGGACGACAGAACACAGTCATTACCTCCATGTGTGCCCCCCCTCCAGCCCAGACCAGCGGTTGCACGGGGAGAGACGCCCATCTCTCTGGGAGAACAATTGCCTGAGAGACACAACCACTTGTCACCACAGGGATGGAAAGAAATCGAATGAAATGCGCTCAGGGGAAAGGTTTTAGTTAAACCACAACTCAAGTACAAATCAAATAAGACTCTTTGGAGAGCTAAAGTGAAGCCAGGGAAGCTAAAGACTTGTGTTTGCATTATATTGTACAATGCGCACAATATAATCTAAACATCTAAACATTTACCTCCAGTAAACGTTTCAGCTCAAGTTAACTTTCCCAAAAAGAGGTAACAAAAATTTAATTATAATACATACATTGATCATAATAATATAAAATAGCATAATGAACAATATATTAAATATATATATATATAATACAATAATAACAAAGGAAACATTTTAAATGTGATATAATTATGAATAATATAGCCGTCATTAATTATTCACCAAAACTATGAAACTATGAGTCATTTTGAGAAGTTAGCGTAGCTAGCGTTAGCCGCACAGGATGCTCCCTGGGCTTCCGAGCGGTCGGGGGCCGGCCCTCCAGGTGGGAGGCCTGCCGTGAGGAGAGGAGCAGGGGATGGATCCAGGTGGAAGTCACCACTGGAGGTGTGGTAATGAGCTGGTGGACTCTCTGAGCAGCTGCCTCACAGCTCCAGCTCTCCACTCCACTCGGATGTGTGATGTACGTCTGTCAGTGTGTGTGTGTGTGTGTGTGTGTGTGTGTGTGTGTGTGTGTGTGTGTGTGTGTGTGTGTGTGTGTGTGTGTGTGTGTGTGTGTGTGTGTGTGTGTGTGTGTGTGTGTGTGTGTGTGTGTGTGTGTGTGTGTGTGTGTGTGTGATCGGAGGTGTGAGTGTGTGAGAGTGAGTGTGTGTGTGTTATAGTAACTGTGAGTATGCTGTGTGTGTGTGTGTGTGTGACAGTAACTTTGAATGTGTGTGTGTGTGTGTGTGTGTGTGTGTGTGTGTGTGTGTGTGTGTGTGTGTGTGTGTGTGTGCAGTGTGATCGGAGGTATGAGTGTGAGAGTGATTGTGTGTGTGTGTGTGTGTGTGTGTGTGTGTGTGTGTTATAGTAACTGTGAGTATGCGTATGTGTGTGTGTGTGTGTGTGTGTGTGTGTGTGTGTGTGTGTGTGTGTGTGTGTGTGTGTGTGTGTGTGTGTGTGTGTGTGTGTGTGTGTGTGTACGTGTGTGCTTCTATGCTTCGGCGTGTGAAAGAGAGACTACTGTCTGTCTGTCTGTCTGTCCTGTGTTTCGTCATCCAACACTGCCTATTTTTCAACAAAACCAAAACAAAGTTCGGGTTTTCCTTTGCTCATTTGCAATTTAGATCTCCTGTACTATTACCAAACTATTAATTGATCCCCCTGCCGGAGCACACAGCTCAACACTAGCGAGTTTGAATGTGTTGAGACTCCAGCATCAGAGTGATGTGTTGAGGATTCTGACACCTGTCGAGAAACACTCATCAGCCTCACGCATCTCAAAAGATGTGCCGCCATCTTGCACATGATAATGTCCGGGAGTCATTCTTATCCAATAATCATGTCACTCTGACCAAGAAATAAAAAAAATATTCGAAACAAAAAGAAGAATGAAACTCTTTTTAAAAATAATTGTAAGATATCTTGGAAAAAAACGACTTACAAAATGAGTCAAAAAGCATTACATAAATGAAACCACGTATTAAATATTCAATCAATCGTTCTATTGTGGGAACAATGCAGTGCAGTGCTTGATGACACACGCGAGGCCACGGCAGAAACTGAGGCGGTCTGACACGCCGGCACACGGAGCCAAGCAGGCACCCCGGGCGGTGGAGGTGGTCCACGGTACAGTGGGGGTCAAGGCTCCTCCGGGAGCATGCACAGGACAGGACAGGGATCACCTCTGCGGGGGGTGAGGCTCTCTACATTTGTTGCTGTTGCCGCTTCGTCACCTCGCCAAATGCTGAGCCAACCTGCCTTGGTTGTAATCAAAGATGGCAGCGACGACGCCAATCAACACGGTCACAATGCAGAACAACCAGCACTCTGCATTGGCAGGTGCAGCAGGAGAGCTGCTGGATGGGGTTCTGCACACATTTGTGTGTGTGTGTGTGTGTGTGTGTGTGTGTGTGTGTGTGTGTGTGTGTGTGTGTGTGTGTGTGTGTGAGCCCTGCACGAACAAAGCCACTCCCTGCACGAACAAACAAGCTCTCAGGCGCGCATGCACACAAACACACACTCCAGCACAACTCATCAGTGGTGTGCACACAGACACGCCCTCAGGCTCACACACACAACACCACACACACACACACACACACACACACACACACACACACACACACACACACACACACACACACACACACAAACACTCACTATCAGGCATATTCACTCACAAGTCATCAGACGTGTCAACACATACACAAACACACACACACCCACGCACACACACACACACACACACACACACACACACACACACACACACACACACACACACACACACACACACACACACACACACACACACACACACACACACACACACACACAGCACCTGTGTGCTACCCTTATGTTCATCCGTCGGTCCATGACCTCATTCATCTGTCATCTGTGCGAGTGAGAAAGTCAACGGCTCGACGCTGCCACGCACAAACAACATCTCCATCGCACAGGAAGGAGGGCCTGCTACCCGGTGGGGGGGGGGGGGGGGGGGATATCAACATATTCGTTGATACCTCAACAACGACGGCTCCTCTGCATATTTTGACACCCCGCGTCACACCCACTCGCTGCAACCTTTTACGCTGCACAGATGTTTATCTGAACGCTATAAATAAATTCATCTGCTCTGCGTGCCGACGCATCCCTTTGCTGTTCCCGCACGCGGCGGAGAAAAAAGGCAGGAAGGGAGAAAGGCGTGGTAAACAAGAAGAAGAGCGCGTCGTCAGGCGGGGGTGGGGGGCGGGGGGTCTCGGGGTGACCTGTGATCCCAGCGTTTACCATGCATATTTCATGAGGAGCTATCGGCTGGATTGTATATCCCCGCTAAAGGATATCCAGGCCGAGGCAAGAGATCCCTGAAGGGAAGGGGGGACACAATAAAAATTGCTTTCTCATGCACCCTCCATCAATCACCGGACGGTCTTACTGGGAGTCACCGTGGCCCGCTCTAATGAATTCACACACACACACACACTTTATGGAGATGGGACGGAGGCGATTTCATTGGGGGGGGTGGGGGGTGCAGACAGGTGGGGGCGGTGTGAGTCGTCGGTAGCAACGCTGTGGCCATCAGCATGTTATTGATAATCATACCTGACCCCCCCCCCCCCTCTCGCTGAAACTCCGCCCACTAGACCACACCTTAAACGCATCCAAAGGCGGATGGAAAAGCCGCGCATGGCGTTATCCGCGTGGCCGACGCCCACGTGGGCCTTCTGCGCCCTAATCTCCCACGCGTTTGCCATCGGTAACCACCTCCGTCTGTGGAGCTTGGCACAATGTATTTGAAGCTGTCGGGCACCTCTGAGCCATGAACGAGAACAGACACGGAGAGGCAGGTGGAGCGATGAGCACCTGTTTTCGAGGGCCTTGCAAATGAAGTGCGGTGTCAAGTCGGTACGTATTGCAACGCCACGGGCAGACGGCAGACTCTCGACTCTGCGAGCGCTCCGAGGGCAGGTCCTCATTGCGGCGGCGCAGTGCGCGGTCGAGGCGTATGCGGGGCACGGAGCCGCCACGTAGCAGCACGCTCTGTTCCATGCACGTACGTGTCCATGGCGGCATGTGGCTCGGGTGGTAGAAGGGGGTTAACCGGTAACCGGAAGGTTGCTAGTTCAGTCCCCGAGTGTCGAGGTGTCCCTGAGCAAAGCGCCTCACCCTAGCTGCGCCTCGCATGTGTTGACATCGCCGTCGGTGTTGTGAATGTGTGCATGAATGGGTGAATTTCAGGCGATATCGTAAAGCTCTTTGAGCGGCCACTGGTTAGAAAAGCACTATATAAATACAATCCATTTACCATCCATACCAAAAAGTATTACTTGAAAACAAAATGATTTCCAAACACTAACATGAGTCAGACTGTGATGTTGTTTTTTTAATAGAGAAATGAATGCCGTGACTTAGTATTCATAGGGTGTGTGTGTGTGTGTGTGTGTGTGTGTGTGTGTGTGTGTGTGTGTGTGTGTGTGTGTGTGTGTGTGTGTGTGTGTGTGTGTGTGTGTGTGTGTGTGTGTGTGTGTGTGTGTGTGTGTGTGTGTGTGTGGGAGGACATTGTGGTACTTACAGAGATTCTGGGCAGTCTTTGGATCCAGAACGCGCAGCTCCTTTGCCTTCTTCTTGAACTGTGTCATCCGGTCATCCGTAACGTCCAGGTCTTTTTTCGCTGGAGAAAACAGCAGGAGGTTCAATGTAAGTACGCAATCCATCACATCCCATTGCAAGGCCTTGCACAAACACAGAAACGGAGCAGCTAGCGCTAGCTAGGGGCACTTAGAAAGCCATTTAATCCTGCATACATTTGTACTCCTTGTATTCTAGTGATTGATTCCATTTCACACAAAAATCTGTGAACGTTTAGTTAATGCCTCATTTTTTCACCCCTCAAATAATGGGTCACAGGTCATTTACACTGCAAATGTGCCAAGACCGCCCAAAAAAAAACTTTTGACTCATCGCTCAAACACATTTTAGATGAATGATCATCACTAGAGTAAATAATAAGATAAATTGGGCTGAACATGCTAGTGTGTTCACACATGGAGGGACCATGCAGAGCCCATTACACAATCCCTAGTGTACAAACCTATCTCGGTACTTGTAAAGTAACCCTTGTACAATACCCTGAGAGTGGCTGCAGCTTAGTTTTCCACATTAGGTGTTGCGTCATAGCTTGACATATTCAAGTGTGTGTGCGTGTGCGTGTGTGTGTGTGTGTGTGTGTGTGTGTGTGTGTGTGTGTGTGTGAGTGTGTATTGTGTGCATTGGTGCTTGCATGCGGCGTGCCTGCCTGCCGGTGTGTGTGTGTGTGTGTGTGTGTGTGTGTGTGTGTGTGTGTGTGTGTGTGTGTGTGTGTGTGTGTGTGTGTGTGTGTGTGTGTGTGTGTGTGTGTGTGTGTGAACGTGCATTTTATCTCATTGTTGGAGGCTAGATAGTTGATAAAAAACATTCTTCCCCAAGGCTCTGTCTGTCAACCTCATGGAGCCAAGCACATAATTGTATTACTCGCAAAATGCTTGAAAACAACACAAACTAAAAAGCTGCTTGGCTGAAAGTGGTTGCTAGGATTGAGTAAAGAAGACAGACAGAGAAAATAAAAATAACAAACATCTTCTGTAGAAGAGTGAGAATGATGGAGAAAAAAAAAAGATTATTTCTAACGGAGGATAAATGAGATCAATCTGTTAAAGTTGAGCTCCGAACTCGCACACATAGGATGAAATGCCAAGCATGTCCTTGAATATTTACACTCCACGAAGGGCAATGGCCTAGATAAGAATTGTAGAGATATCAGACGGTTCATAAGACTACCGTGCCCTTATCCTTCATGGACACTTCCGAAATACTACTTCTCTTTTTTACCTCACACTAATGGTGTCTTCATATTTAAGTGGGGGAATCTCAACAAGATTACATATCGACTTCTTTCCAATCCTTTGATAGTTATTTCAACGTTGAACCACCAGACAATAATTGGGGCCCGAATTTCATGAATCTGTTCATTTAAACAAACAACTGCCTCCGTGTGCTTTTACACAAGCAGCTCACCATCTCACGACATCTCACGTGTTAGGAGAACACAGACAGGCAGGCAGGCAGGACAGACAGCACGCACACAGACAGACAGACAGACCAATCAAAATAAGGTGCATGTAAAGGGAACGGCCAACTCTTTCTCCTCCTCCTCCTCCTCCTCCTCCTCCCCACCCCTCCTCCTCCTCTCCTCCCCTCCATCTCCTCCTCCTCTACCACCTCCTCCCCCTCCTCTCCTCTCCTCCCCCCTCCCTCTCCTCCTCCTCCTCCTCCACCCCCCCTCCCCTCCTCCTCCCTCCACCTCCTCCTCCTCTCTCCTCCTCCTCCTCCCTCTCCTCCCTCCACCACCTCCCCTCTTCCTCCTCCTCCTCTCTCCACCTCCCCCCTTCGCCCTCATCCTCCCTCTACCTCCTCCCCTCCCCTGCCCCTCCCCCACCTACTCCTCCCCTCCCTCTCCTCCTCCCTCCCCCGCTCCTCCCTCCTCCCCTCCTCCTCCCCTCCCTCCACCTCCTCCTCCTCCTCCCACCTCCCCCCCCTCCTCCTCCCCCTCCCCTCCCACTCCTCCCTCATCCTCCTCCTCCCTCCTCCCCTCCCCTCCTCCTCCCCCCTCCCTCCTCCTCCTCCCCTCCTCCTCCTCCCTCCCTCCCCTCCTCCTCCTCCCCTCTCTCCTCCTCCCTTGTGGGAGTGGCGGTGGCGGCGGCGGTGCGCTCTGCTGCTAATCATCACAGCTCCCCTATTTATTTAAGCCCAAGGTGGAACTCTCCCAGGAAATCTAGAACAAACAACGCGCTCCCTCTGCACCGGCTTGCATATTTGAAGAAACAATCAAAGAGGCAGCATCTCCTGGGCAGCCGGAATAAGAAGGAGAAGAAGAGGAGGAGGAAGAGGAGGAAGACGAAGAGGAGGAAGACGAAGAGGAGGAAGACGAAGAAGAAAAAGAAGAAGAAGAACGAGAAGGCAGGCGGCCTCTGGTGAAAAGGAAAAACCTCCAGTGAGCCGTCAACCCATGACTGGGGGGGATGATATTGTTTACAGAACATATATATATACACACCAGCCCAGAACAGCGCCAGAGAGAGGCGTGGCCTCCCGCTACCACAACATGGAGTCCATTTATCCTATCAGCATGTGAGCAGGCCTCCCCCACACTCGTCCCCGGAGCCCGGGGGCAGCAGGGGGCGCGGGGGGGCCCCAGCCCCGGCCCCCTCCAGCAAAGCGTTTCTGCAGAGTGGATAATAAACGCCAGGGCTGATGACGCGTTCGCCCTTCAACTTATTTCTTAATATTTTTGGAGGCGAGTGGCGGCGCTTGATCCCAGCTGCGTGAGGCTGGGAGCGCGCTTCTCCGTGGCTGAATAGGAGAGGAGCTGCAGACACAAAGCGTCTTGAGGGTGACACCCGAGGAGGAGATGTGTGGAGGTGTTGTTAGAGCAGTGGAAGTACTAAGTGGTAGAACGGGGGTGCTATTTCACCGCCACCGAGCGAAAAGTAGTTTGACAAAAATAAAAAAATAAGGAATCACAAAACTAGCTCATAGTGTACACACACACACACAATAAATAAAGTGTCAGCGTTCCTCATGGTGACCTCGTGGCCCCTATCCATTCTCCTCCTTTAAACACGCTCCCTCCTGCGCTAGCTTTAGATAAATGCAAACGGTCTGCATGTTAACAAAACCTCCCGGTTCCAGTAAGCCTGCGTTGGTCCGGTCCCCTGACGGTGATATCTTAGCTCCCCCGGTCCACCGTGACTCACCCCCCCCCACCCACCACAGCCCAGTGCTGTGGCTGCTGTTCAAAAAGCTCTGCTGGGGGTCTCAGGAGGGGAGAGCGTTTGGACAATGAAACCGGAGAACGAAGGAGAGAGAGAGAGAGAGAGAGAGAGAGAGAGAGAGAGAGAGAGAGAGAGAGAGAGAGAGAGAGAGAGAGAGAGAGAGAGAGAGAGAGAGAGAGAGGGAGAGAGAGCGCCAGGGAAAACAAAATAAACATAACAAATAAAGAGAAACAAGATTGTTCGTTACTTGAAACACCTCACGAGAACATGTTCAACTTTGAGACATTTTCCTCCCTTCTCCCTCCCTTCATCTTCCTCCTCCACGTCCTCCTCCCTCCCTCTCTCCACCTCCTCCTCCTCCACCTCCCTCCCCCTCCCTTCATCTTCCTCCTCCACGTCCTCCTCCCTCCCTCTCTCCACCTCCTCCTCCTCCACCTCCCTCCCCCTCCCTTCATCTTCCTCCTCCACGTCCTCCTCCCTCCCTCTCTCCACCTCTTCCTCTCTTTCTCCTCCCTCCCCCCTCCACATCTTCCTCATCCTGTGTGTGTTGACATGAACGATACGGTGAGAACCTGTTCTCTTGGATCAAATTCTGTCTCCTGTTGCTTCCTGCCGTGGTCCCCCCCCCCCCCCCACTGCTCTCAGCAGGACACCCCGGGTCCTGAACTGCCCTCATTCCTGCCCCCCTGGGGGGGGAGAGGCGTCTCAGATTAAACACAACAACACCGTGTCCAGTAATGTGAAGCAGACCCCTCTGCTCCCCGAGTGGGTCCTCGCCCCTCTCCTCGCTGGCCGTCCATGCATCAGTCGGCTGATCCATGCTACAGGATTCACCGTATTCAGTGACGCCGTGAGCCCGCCTGTGAGAGCCGAGTGAGGGCCTCTGAGGGCCCTTCAAGGCACAGGGGGGGGCAGGATGTGTGGGGACCATGGCTGTGGGTGAGCCACTCCAACCAGATGGTCTGGAAAACCCGCGAGAACGGTGTGGTGTTCAGAATTGAGTCATCACAAAATGGTTTCCATCTTGACAAAGGCCTTCTCCGAGAGTTAGCATTATTATTTATTAATATTTTCTTTCCCCTCGGATGAACATTAATACGTTTCTCGGAGTGTCCCTCGTTTGTGTTTCTGAGTCCATCTGTTTGTGTGCGGCTGTTTCCGTGATATGCATTTTTTTTTTTCCTGCCAGCGAAAATGCGAACCAACTCGCCAGAGCGGCAAACGAGAGTGTTGATCAAAGTGCCCGCCAAGGTTGAAACGTGTTTTACCGGTTGCCTGGTGGCTATAAAAGTAATACTCTGACAACAGTGCTATTCCTCAAGCACAGCTTTTTATGTTGGCGTTGGTATCACACTGGGGAGAGGAGGGGGGGGGGGGGTTCTGGCAGTAAACAGGTTCGCTCGGAGCTGTCAGGCACCATAACACCGTACATCAGTTGCTCATCGAGACATATCATTAACATAACAGCGTGTCAGGTCAGTGCGGGGTTATGATGTACACACGGGTAATAAATCACCGGTTAATGACAGAAGCGCGCGGCACTTTTTGCTGCTGTTATTGGTTCTTTTGAAAAAGACAGCAAGCCAGGGTCACGCGACAGAGATGACTGCTTTGACAAGTTTCTACCGATGATTCTCTTCAAAAAGTAAAAAGAACAGCAGTGAAGGTATTTAGGGTCGGGAAAGGAAACGTAAAATAACAATAAATTGCTTTTTGGATACTGAGCTACAATATATAGTCTTCATCCCACAGACTTTTGAAAGAGCTCAAGGAGGGAAAAAGAATGGAGCACGTTTTGACAAAGCACAGGCCTAGCATGTGATAGCAGCAAAGCGGTCCAGTAAAATATAAAAAGTCTAAGTGTTTCACACTGATTTACTGTAATGTTATCATTTCACATGGGTGGGACCCCCTCTGAGAGACACTTCAGGGAGGAAGGATCTTTCGCAATCCTGTTTAAACAACACACACGCACACACACACACACAATTAAGCAGTGCCAACATCACACAGATCAATCACACACACACACACACACACACACACACACACACACACAGATTAAGCAGTGCCAACATCACCAGATGAATCAAGGCCCTGGCGATTATGACTGTAATGCAGTCCATTAAGTGAGGGGGAGTGATATCCATCGTCAGGCCAAATGGAGTTTACAAAAACAACTGAGGAATCGTTGTTAAAGAAAGGAAATCATGATCTGGCTGATTGAGACGGGCTTGGCGTATCTGGTAAGCCTTCTCTGTGGGCTTTGGACTGAGGTATACTCCCGGGACGCTGTGGGAAACCAACAGTTCTCCAGCACTTGGACATCCAGTCTATCTGTTGGCCCGGGCCTCAGTGTGCTGGATCTCTTCCATATGATATCTCCCTGGAGGTGGCCAGAAGTGCCTCGGAGATTACAAAGCTAAACACTGCCACATGTTCACTTCCGGACACACACCATCCGAACGATTCCCAGCAGCCCAACAACACCAGAGCCTTGGATGGAAATAACACAAGATTGTTCTTGGGATTTTCCCTTTCTTTATTTTGTCAATAATTTGAAAGGCGAGGCAACAGCAAGTAGAACAGACAATGAAGTGTCTGTCTTTGCGAGAATAAATGTATTTCTTCAAATGCGCAATCTGTCGACAAACATGGGCCCTATCCTCCATCTTAGGGACGCACTGTGGACTGAGCTGCTGGGGCTGCCAGGCCCTCTGAGGGACATGCGTCTCGGGGAAGGAGAGTTATTTCCCTGAGCCTCCCCTGGTTTACTGAAATGCCACTTCAACATAAAACATGTGTTTTATATGAAACGCAATGTTCTGGTTTAACCCTGTTCCGGATGATTCCTTGTGACATATGGTTGCACCTGGAACAAAAGGAAAATTGTTAATAATTATTTTGGTGATTAAGTAGGAAGCAAAAGATGATATTTGAAGAAGCATTGTGTGGTTAAGTTGAACAACTACTTTACGGTTTGCTGCTAAAAAGTCATTCCTGTGCCCAACCGAATGATTCAGCGCACAGTGCGCAAATTCAATTCTGAGGTTAAAAAAAAAAAAAGCCAAGACAAAGTATTTTGTGGAATATGTTTTTTGCTATGCCATTGGAGTGGTGTGGTTCTGGGCAGTAAGTACATTGCACTTCAGCAGAACAAGGTGCTGTGCGCCTTTCAATTTCACCCACCACGACAAAGAACAGATGAGAGGTGCAGGAAAGAAAACCGGGTCAACACACACGACCATGAATAAGGCAAACACACAAAGCGGAGACTGGAGACAACAAAGCGTTTGATGAACACTTTTGGCCAGAGAGGAGGCATGGGACGTAAACAGTGAAAAAGAGTCATGGCCAATCGGCCCTTGAGTAATGCGTGAGACCTCCCAGGACTGAGCACTCTGAGAGGTCTGAAAACCTCATTTGACCGGCGAGTTAAAGCTGTGCCGAATCTCTCCCGTGGACCAGGGCTAAACACAAGTCTGTCTCTCAACCCCAAAGCCAATTTGTCGTCCAGATATAAACCTTTCTTCCCGTCCCTCCCTTCCTTCATTCCAGCTCTCCAAAAACAAACGCTCCCATACTCATAACGGCCATCTCTCTCCGCTCCATCCAGGGACATGACGTCACTGTGCTCTTTTATTTCTCCCAGCCAGACAGAGCCTCATTGATCTGCTGGAGAATACAATCCATTGGTTGTGGGAGTCTGAGCAACACATGTCAATTAAAATGACTCGGGATGAATTTCCGCAGTATGTTTCCGATCAGATGTTAGGACAGGATTGTGGTTGGTTTCCGTTATGTTGATTTCCTATTTGCTGGCTAGTCATGTTAATGGTGTTCAGAATAAAGACATAAAGCAGAAAGGGTTGCAATAGCCTGAATATATATTTGTCCCCTTCACACTTAATATATTTGTCAACTAAAACAAATATAAACGGTATGGAATATAGTTATGAGACAAGGGTGCATAAGGATTTTTCCTTTGCATTACATTTTTTGGAATGGCATGTGTTTAGTTTCAATGATCTTTTGTATCAGATGTCTGTGTTGGATGAGCTGTCAGGTATATTTTCCCTGCTGTTTTCGTTTTGAAGTATTCACCCAGAAACCAGAAGTTTCTGGATAAATAAAAGCCCTATCATTATTATTTTCAACTCTACCAAGGTCTTTGGGCCCTGGTTTTCTGACCCTCAGAAGGTCTTCGAGGCTAAACCCTCAATGTGAGTGTATAAATAATATGCAATACAAGGGAAGAGGCAATCCTCTCAGACATACAATTATCATCATGTCTAATCAGACCTGGGGTCAGCGGAGACGTTTGCTAATGATAATTACTAAGGGTATTTGGGGTTGTCAGTTTGAGTGTAAAATGCCACAGATATGTGTCAAGCCAAACATCCCTCCCCAAAATACCTCTAAGAGTAGAAGCTCTGAGTCTCTGAGACAAATTTATTTTTGCGCTAGATGCTTTCAAGGGGTCAGCCATCTGAATAAGCAGCTGGTTCTAGTCAAACAAGGCTTGGGGAGTGTGTGTGTGTGTGTGTGTGTGTGTGTGTGTGTGTGTGTGTGTGTGTGTGTGTGTGTGTGTGTGTGTGTGTGTGTGTGTGTGTGTGTGTGTTGTGTGATGTGTGTGTGTGTGTGTGTGTGTGTGTGTGTGTAGAGCAACACTCTGACCTGTGACTAGTAATGAATTCAGTATGGTAGAAAGAGGTGCGGCCCTCTGTTGGTTCACAGCTGGAACGGCCACAGGACGCAGGGATGAAGGGAATACACCCCCTCTTGGAATGAGACACACATTCACCGGCCGTGAGTGTCTGTTTTATGATCGCTGGTTCCTGTATCTGCTACCGCAGGCTATGACTAGGATTTTCCCGCTAAGGATCTGACGCTGTTCAGATCCACTTACGGTACTGACATGAGAGGTTCCCACGGAGGTCGGACATGTTTCGTAACATCGGGTCTGCTCAAACGTCTAGTAATGATTAACTGCTTTCAGAAAAACTCGCTGCTCACTGACTGATGGATCTGGTCACGAAATAAGACGTCAAATGAAAAAATTGATAAAGAATCAAAATGCACGATAACATGTGAATCAGAAACCGTGTGGGAAAACGCCTGTGGTGACAAGCGGCGAGTATGTTCCTAATAACCAAACCCTGATCTAAAGGTGTGTTTCATCTGGGTCCCGGAGGTGCATTCCCTCTCAGAGGGAGAGAGAACGAGAGGCCTCCGCATCTCTCTGAACGGGCCGTGGTGGGGGAGACAGGCTCTCGGAGGCCGGTCAACGGATTGCCCCCGACAGCGGATATGCTGCAGGAAGCCATTCGGTGGTTGTGTCATTGCAGCTTGTCGTGACCCATTGCGCTTGAGCGCCGGTGAAAGGCAGTGGCTGATGGTCCACACGGTCGCCCCTGGCGTCCATTACTGCCCTGCCGTTCCCACCCACTTTAGGCATTCAGCGGACAATGCTGGAGATTTGCACGTGTCACTATGGGGGAATGAAGAGCTGGGGTTTGAGGCAAAGGTTGTTCCTTGGACAGCTGGAAGGATAAGTGATGTCCCAGCGGTGTCTATTACCTTGGCCAACACTGCACTAGACAGGAATGAGTCCAGACTGGAACAGGAGTATGTTTAGATATGGGCCAGAAATACAGGTCACACTACTGGGCCGAACGGTAGCCGACCGGAACCAAACTTAACTAAAAGGGACAATGCCGCTTTTATTAATCTACATTTATAATTGATTCCCAGCATAAGGCACTGCCATCTCACAAGTGCCACTGCTTACTGTACAGTAAAACGTGTCAATCACCTCTAGTGATTGGCATTATAATAGGAGAAGACAAGCAGACCTTCTCTCCATAAATCTGCATCATTAGAATGCCTTAATTGCTTTCTAAACAGCACATATCCCCTTATCGGATTTTTCTATGGAATTATCGTAGAATACTTTGACAGCAATGACAGCCGAGATGACAGGACGTTACTGTAGTTACTACAGCGTGTTTGCAGCAGTGCTCAAACGCACTGTTTACTTTACTCTCCATGGCAATGTGGCCAACAACCCCCTCTGAAGGGCGATGGACCACGGTGTACGTATTCCTGCAGGTTTAGAGAAAGCCAAAGGTTCTCCACAGAGAAGGAGACGGGCACTATTCATGTTATTTTTTAAGAAACGTGAAAGTATTATCCCTTCTTCTTAGGAAGGTTAACTGATAGGTTGATCCGATTTGTCTACCAAGGTGTGAAAGGACTTAAGGACTACTCCACTTCTCCGCGCGGGAAAATGTCAAGGTTCCGTGAAGGATGTGCACGCGAGGTTGGGGGGAAATTAGTTTTTTTTTCATTTGCTTCGTGGCAGATTGACTCCACGCTTGTTAGTGGCAATAGGTTTATCCTCTGGAATCAATGCCCGGACAGATATGTACAGTATAATTGTAAGCCCCCTCCAATCCCCTGAAAGACAGCTGGTGCTTTGCCTGCCACTGAAACACACAGCCCGCCGCTTCGGCACACAATCCACGGCTTGGGCCCTCGCTTTAAACAGTTGTTGACAGGCGAAGAGCGTCGGTACCAGCAGGCTCTGGGATGTGATTCGGGTTCCGACCGATTCCCCATGACGTGGACCTCCTGATGGCTCTCGCTCGGAGGGATGTTCCGGTGACACGAAGGTGTCAAAACAGACCCGCACGCTGATTAAAAGATGTAGCGCACAGCACCTGGGGAGGGGATGGGGGGGGGGCGAGGTGAGAGGTCAGGGCGACGGGCGACCCGTCAGGAGAGCCAGCGGGACGCAGGCTGCATTTAAACGGTTGAACCCGTGGGTTCTCTGGCACCGCGCCCGCACGACAAACACAGTCCTCTCCCTCTGCCTCGCTCTGTCTCCCTGTCCCTCTCCCTCCTCTCACAGACCTCTTTCATCCCTCGCTGGGGCAGATGAAAAGCGCCATGACACCACGGAGGCTCTGGGTTCAGGACCCAGGGCGGGGAGGAGAAGGAACACGTGGCAGGAGAAGCGGCGCCCGGGCGAGGAATAAGATAAACATGTGAGGTAAGCCGTGGCGCCGAGTCAGGGGCCCGGGCGGGGGCCGGCAGAGGAGGTTGGGAGGGGAGAGGAACTGGGAGCCGGTGCCCGGTACTGATCCGCACGGCATGGGCGTATCACCCAGAGAGAACGCGGGGAGCGCGATAAGAGGGAAAGGGAGAGTCACGGAAAACGAGGGAGAGGGGGGAGAGAGGAGGAAAAAGGGGGAGGATGGCAGAAAGATTGAGAACGGCAGATAAAGAAGTAGTTGGTTCTCCTCCCTCTGGCTTATGACAGGTGGGCTGTTACTGGGCAGAGCCCAGTTCAGGAACACACATTCTTTCACCGGCTGCTTAAGGCTCTACTAAACATAAATCAGCTGCTGTGAAAAACCTTGTCCTCCGACGGTTGATAATGGGCTGCGGCCAAAGAGGAGTTACGAGTAAACAAAGCCATAAACATCGATGCGGAGGCGAAAAAAAACCGCATTGAAATGATAAGAAAGAAATAAGGATAAATAAATTTTAAAAAAAGAACAAGATGGAAAAAACCCCAGAAGCAAACGACAAAGATGATAAAGGTCACAGGGCAAACAAAATAAATAACTACGGAAAAACAGCGTTCACACAACCCGGGTACGAACAATAAGAATCATACACACAGTGGGGGGGGGGGAACGCTGACGGCGTGACACCCTCCCATCTAACCGCTCATTATCTCTGATCGGCCGAACGTGATGCCACTTCCTGCGCTCCGCCTTGATTACAGCCGTACTCGTTGCAGCTTAACGATGCAGCTCACAGCGGCGGCGTCTCCCTACCGAGTGATAATGAAAGAGCGGACCCCCACGCTCCCTGTGTGGGGGACTGCGGGGTCCGTGATGACTCCACTGGCAGAACCTCTGATTGAATTGTTGACCTCCGATGCATGGGGAATAACGGGGCATTCGTGTGTGTGTGTGCGAGCGTCGTATGGGGGGCGGGGCATCGGTGGCTGTGTTTTATTGTGGCCCCGCCTCCTTCGCGGCCAAGCCTTGTCAATATAATCTACGGCTGCCGTTAGCCTCGTCGCATAATTGCCCACGTCGTATTTTAAGGATCATCTTGTGTTTTGGCTCAATCCCCTGAGCCAAATGGGACTGAGGCAGATTGTGATTATGGATTTAAAAAAGCACTCTGATTGGGTCAGGATATAGCCAATGAGGCGCAGGGATTCAGCAGCGCTAGGGGAGTAGAGGTAGGTTTGCTATCAGAGTTTAGCCAAAATATGGCTCAGGCAATTATGCTATGAGGCTAACTCATGTATCACACGTCCGCCTACCTCTCAGTCTGTCCGTCTAGCTCCTGTCTGTAGCCTGTTCATCCCTCCTTCCACCCTTGTATATATACAGTATATACTGTTTATATATATATATATATATATAACCGTGGATCTGTGTTAATATTGAAGCGGCTATGCCGGTGGTTGGATGCCTGGAGCCCGCCCGTACTACGGCGTGCGGTGCGAGGTGTTTGATAATCTCTCTGCTGGCGCGGCGGCCCGGAGATCAGGGCCACACACGGTGTCGCTTGTTCGCCGCGCTCTCCAGGATTCCAGTCACGACCCGAGGCCCCCGCGATCCCTCCCTGGAGAGTTAGCATGCGAGCTACATGTGCTCTTCGCCCGCGGGGCGGCGGCCCTAATCAGGCTAGTGCAGCCGCGCGGCGGTGCGCTACACACCAGTTGTTGTGGTGCGCTGATCAAAAGGAGCGCACTTGGCTGGGCGGCCCCCGGGCCCTTCAGGAGGTATACGGCGAGATGAAGGAGGGCCCACTCGTCCACAGACAGCACGCTCATCACTGGGATGGTTACTGCTCGCTCTCTTTCTCGGGCCTGTACGTTCTCTCGCTCGTGCTCTAACTCACTCTCTCTTTCAAGCTCTCGCTCTCTCTCTGGTATGTATTCGCTCTCTCTAGCTCTCTAGCTCCCTCTCTCTCTAGCCCTCTCTCTCCCTCTCTCTCTCTCTCTCTCTCTCTCTCTCTCTCTCTCTCTCTCTCTCTCTCTCTCTCTAGCTCTCTCTCTCTCTCTCTCTCTCTCTCTCTCTCTCTCTCTCTCTCTCTCTCTCTCTCTCTCTAGCTCTCTCTCTCTCTCTCTCTCTCTCTCTCTCTCTCTCTCTCTCTCTCTCTCTCTCTCTCTCTCTCTCTCTCTCTCTCTCTCTCTCTCTCTCTCTCTCTCTCTCTCTCTCTCGTATGTATTTTCTCTCTCTCTCTCTCCCTCTCTCTCGCTCTCTCTCTCTCTCTCCTCTCTCTCTCTCTCTCTCTCTAGTATGTATTTTCTCTCTCTCTCTCTCTCTCCCTCTCTCTCGCTCTCTCTCTCTCTCCCTCTCTCTCTCTCTCTAGTATGTATTCCTCTCTCTCTCTCTCTCTTCTCTCTCCTCTCCTACTCTCTCTCTCTCCTCTCTCTCTCTCTCCCTCTCTCTCTCTCTCTAGTATGTATTTTCTCTCTCTCTCGCTCTCTCCCTCTCTCTGCTCTCTCTCTCTCTCTCTCTCTCTCTCTCTCGTATGTATTTTCTCTCTCTCTCTCCCTCTCTCTCGCTCTCTCTCTCTCTCCCTCTCTCTCTCTCTAGTATGTATTCTCTCTCTCTCTCGCTCTCTCTCTCTCTAGCTCTCTCTCTCTCTCTCTAGCTCTCTCTCTCTCTCTCTCTCTAGCTCTCTCTCTCTCTAGCTCTCTCTCTCTCTGGTATTCTGGTATGTATTTTCTCTGTGATTTACTTACTGGCTGTGTGGAACTGACACTATTTCAAAACATTGCAGTTTCAATCTATCACTCTTCATCTCGGTAACCTCTCGGTGTAATGTCTCATCTCCCTCCAAATCCCTCGCCTCTTTAGCCCTCTGTATACATTCTCTCTCTTTTCGCACACCTTAAAACACACCCGTCATAAATCAAATCCCACCTCCACTCATAGACCTCCACACAAACACACACACACCATATAGACACCTTGTGATCATGTTTCCATTGTGCCAATCATCTCTTTGTGCTATTAGCCGAAGCTGGGGCCTAAACACGGGTTGAGTAGACACCAGACACTTCTTCACCCAAATGTCAGCTGGCAGGTGGATGTCTCGGCAGCCTTATCTGCCACAAGTGCACACATGTCAAAGATAAGTGGCCAATTCCCAACCCCACTGTATTATCATGCACAGTGGCAAAACTTCTCAATCTGCCCCATCTGTTCTCCGTGTGCCTGCAGGCTCTTGTTTTGTTGTCTTCGATGCGGTGTTATTATGTGTACACTGTACCTAATGGTAATAAACGGTGTAAATTATACGTTGACATCACACGAAAAAAGACTGACACATCGAACACGGATCTGCATGGTACTTCTAAGAAACACCTATGAAGACACCGGCGAACATAAGAGGTGACAGAAGGATCTTTGCAAGTTATTTGCTTTCCCCAGAATAAATGATTTCAATTGATGCTTTCAGCGCTCCACTCTGGTGGAAAATGTGCCCGCTCGAACACTGTCATTACAGCCTTAAAAGGCAGAGTTGCTGCCGCTCGGACACCTAAGTATATCACTTAAGCAATTACATGCTTAAAACTGTTATGACTGCAATTCTATTGAGCAGCTGCCATTGCACTGTGGCCAGCACCTGAGGAAACGCGGCTCTAGATGAAAGCACGTCTCTCTAGAGGAAGAAACAGCCACCAAACCGAATTAAAGGACGGTAATAGGGCCTTAGTGTTTACGCCAGGGTCGGCGTTCGTGGGGTCAAGGTCACCTCCATCTTTTATTTCTTCTTTACGTTCGCTGTACGGTACTGCTCTTTCAATTTGCTGGGAACAGAGGAAAACCTATCATCGTTTCAGGTACTGTGCGTTCCCTTCCCCCCGGTACGTCCGTCGGTGTCTTCGCTGTGGTCTGATTGGTTTGGCGCTGTGCTAATGGCAGTGGGGCTCGGGGTGGATGTGTCCCTGGATCTGCCCGCTGCAGGATACGACTGGTGTGGAGCAGCTGGACACAAAGGCCACAGGTCCTGCTCAGGGGATATGGCTGGCTGTCAATCAGGCCCCACCTAATGATACGGGATGTGGCCATGTGAGTGTAGGGTGTGTGTGTGTGTGTGTGTGCGTGTGTGTGTGTGTGTGTGTGTGTGTGTGTGTGTGTGTGTGTGTGTGTGTTGTGTGTGTGTGTGTGTGTTGTGTGTGTGTGTGTGTGTGTGTGTGTGTGTGTGTGTGTGTGTGTGTGTGTGTGTGTGTGCGCGTGACTATGGGTGGGTGTTATTGT
>OLKM01000491.1:70128-107628 GCA_900291075.1 Melanogrammus aeglefinus | reverse complement strand
GACGTGCGCGGAGGGATCGCCGCTCAGGGTTTGTTTGCTCTGGGCTTCCACGCTCGGGGACCCTTGCTCTGGGCTGCTGAAGGAGCTGGAGTCAACCCCAGTCCAAGCTAAAGGAGATAAACCGTGTTGTGTATCGGCCAGGGACATGTTTTCAGAATATTACAGACAATGTTGTATACACAACTGAAAAGCTTACAATATCCGAAGGTCAATCACCCCCTTTGAATGAATTCATAAGGTAATGTGGACGCAAAAGGAGAAGATTACCTCTCGCCTGAGTGACTCAAGGTGACCTTCATTCCTGCTCCAGTTTCTAGAGCAAAGCGTGGTGTAGAAATTGAAGAAAAAATAAAATCCTGGCCGAAAGATGATGACCATATCAGCATGGTTTGAGTCATGCATTTGGTCAGTCCCTCACTCCTCAAAATTCCCTGTTGACAGTCCAGTCCTGTCCATAAAGGCTGTAAAAATATATATAATATATATAACGATATAGACGGATAAAAATGTTGAATGTTGACAAGGCAATCGGTATGCCAGCCAAAAATAAAATATCTGTTTGGAATAAATCACCAGTGAAGTGCCCAGAGACATCATGAGCGGGTTATGAGCAGATCTATATTTTAGCTGATATCTGCCCACACAGATCGCTGAATGCGGCTCACCTCAGCGACATCGTGTTCAAAGTCTAATAGTTTGCATATCCGCAGTTCCTTTATTAATAAAGATATGAATGATCGATTCAAATGTGTTTCCACTTAAGTAACGCCTCACACTGACGACTGAAACAGGATAAAAGACTTCAATGGGCCGATGCTTTCAAAAAGGAACATTTTCAGAACACTTGTACACAAGCAAGGCATCGCATTTGTTTCTGAATCATCAGCAACTGAAAACGCCATCACAAAGAGCCACTCACTTCTGCTAGCAACAGAGTGTGCAGTGAATGAGGCGGTTTTTCCCCCCTTCCTTTTAAACTTGTCTCTTCACGGCTCCAACTGCACATTACACTCGATACACACGCCATCTAACAACTTGATGCATTCTAGCGCATGCTGGCTGGGAGCAACACCCAGGTTGGTGCTATAGTGGATGATAGTGGATGAGGTGTCAAAACACCCCGCACACACACACACACGCGGCACACACACACACGCGCACTGGATGATAGATGGATGAGTGTCAAAACACCCCGCACACACACACACGCGCACGCACGCACCACACACACGCGACGCAGCACGCACGCACACACACGCACGCACGCACGCACGCACGCACGCCACACACGACACGCACGCACGCACACACACACACACACACACACACACACACACACACACACACACACACACACACACACACACACACACACACACACACACACACACACACACACACACACACAGCGTATTGAAGGTGTGGTGTGTGCCTTGAAAAGTGCTATAAAAATGGAATCAATGAATCTCTTCACATGAGCTCGGCTGTGTCTCTGTTGTTCCCGTTAACAACTCGCCCATGACTCCAGACCCATCAGCGTTGCATTAAGCGAGTAAGTGGGGACGTAAGCAGAAAGCAGACGATGGGGGCCGCACCTACCCAGCGCCTGCATTGAGACTCACACTATAGAATACTGCCGTGATTCGTTTCCCTGAGATTAATTGCATTGTTCCCCATTATCGCTGAATCTTAATTCGAGCTTCTGCGCTGCCAAACCAGACTCCAGAACACCAAATCTGTCACGAGCGGAGACTGTGAACTAAGGGGGGGGGGTGAGGCTGTTTAGACGTGAATAGTTAGGGGGGAACTCGCTTCTGACTGCTTGATCCGGGAGGAGGACTCAGGACCTCAGCATACCAGAGCCAACAGATCATAACTATCCACGTTTAGGTATGCGGTGCGATTGTGTTTGGGTTGGGCTGGCGTTCCCGAGGACGCCTGAAAAGTATTTATTTTTTTAGATAATGGCGACAACAAGAACCTAGGAGTGATAATTACACAGCAGGTCTGATTTATCGCCCAGAACTATTTCATCTTAACGACGGCGCACGTGCACACAACGCGGGCTGAACCAAGAAACGCTGACTCATGGGAGACAAAACAGCGTTAAAGGTAATAGTCCCGCCGGAGGGTAGGATGGGTTTTGCGCCGTAATACACTGGAGTGTTTCAAGGAACCACCACAGTATTATTTATATTTTGGTTTGTCTTTAATTTATTTTTCATTGTTTCATAAGTAGTGTTGTTTTGAGGTCCTTGTGAGGCCCTCGAGGGAAAACACAAAAAACGGTTGTGAGCAACTTCTTTCTGAGTGTCATGGCAACGCCCCCCCCTTCACCCACCGACCCCCCCCTCACTCATCTCGTGGAAGAAAGCTCTTAATTTCAACTAATTAAACAAACTCATTTTGTTTTCTCCATTGATCTGTATCCCTCTCCATGGAGGTCATAAACATTCCTTTTTTTTTTGTTTTTAATAACCTGCAATGGTTCAGGGTCTTTAATGGGCCCAAAGCTTGTTTGATCATCCTCCATTTCACCCACACACACACACGCACACACACACACACACACACACACACACACACACACACACACACACACACACACACACACACACACACACACACACACACACACACACACACACACACACACACACACACACACACACACACACACACACACACACACACACGCACACGCACACACAAACACACACACACGCACACACACACACACACACACAGTTTATTAATTACATTTTCTATTACATTAGAAAGGAAATTAAAGTTATGTGCAACTCCCTTAATGGTTTCATGTAGGGCTGTATCTGTGGCAGATTAATTGACTGCTTGAAAACCAATTGCATGTTTTCTTTGTCTTACAGTTCAAGCTGAGTTGGCTCAGGGCAACGCGTGTCTAAATGTGTTCCTTCCCTGCTTTACTCTGTACTTCACTTTGACAGTTACTTTCTAAAACACATCCAGAATGTTTGATCAGAGCGTGCAGCATATTGAACAACGGCTGAATCGAGAAAACGCCACAATATTTTTCCTCTCTTGATTATTCAATTACGAAATGAGTATTTAACAGACTAATTAACCCGGGGGCAGTTCAGCGTGCATGTGTTAGCCTGCGAATAGATTTTTTTTTGCGCCGACCTCTCGTTTCAAAGTCAAAAGCTTGGAATGGAGATATGTAACAGAGTAACACAGACGACGGGGAGTATCGCCTCTCCTCAGAACTCTCCCAGAGAGTGAGAGGGAAATGAACTCCCAATCGTTCATGGACCGCCACCTCAGCGTCTGCGTAGCGACCCACAATTCAAAGGAAAAAGTGTGGATCACACCAGAAAAGGGTCTCTGATATAAAGACATCAAAGCATCAGTATTATTCTACAAACAGTTTTTTCAGCCATGTAAAATCCAAAAGACGTTGGTGAGATGAAGACAAATTCAGTTGTTGGTGTTTTTAATCATTTAACATGGGGCTGAAGATTTGGAAAACGTTTTGACGGCGCAATGTTGAACCACGTAACAAAATCAACTTGTCACACTCGGATCGAAGCAGTAAAGGTCCCTAGACATGGAGGAGACCCCAACCTTGGATGGGAAGGAGCGGGAGAAAGAGAGAGAGAGAGCGATGATCCATGTCGGTGTCTTCTTAAACTTTGTTAGGCCATTGTCTCTACGAGCTATATGAACACGCACATCTACTCACAGCCAGACATCTGCCCCCACAGATGAACAGAACACACACAGAAGGGGACCCCCCCCCTCCAAACCCCGTTATCTCCAACAAACTGCCTCCTATACCCAGCTTAGACACCACACACACACACACACACACACACACACACACACACACACACACACACACACACACACACACACACACACACACACACACACACACACACACACACACACACACACACACACACACACAGGGAGAAAGAGTCATGAGGAATGGAGGGATAGGAATGAGAAAGAGAGATAGCTAGATAAGAGTGAGATAGAGAGAGTGAGGGGGGAGACTCTGAGAGAGAGAAAACTAAACTCGTCAGAAACAGGTCTTAATTTAAGCCATTGCTACGATCACAACCATAACAATAAGATAATGGTTATGCATTTTTAAGTAAATACATAGAGAGGTAACAGACAAAGATAGAAGAATGATAAGAGGTCAGAGAGACTGGTTAGAGATAGTGACAGGTGAGAGAGAGAGAGATAGAAAAAGATAGAAATAGAGATTGAGATAGAGATAAAGATAGAGAAATAGAGAGAGAGAGATGCAAGAACAAGTGGTTTTCTCTGTGTAATAAGTTGGCAGTTTGGATCAGTGAAATAAAGCTTGTACTGGGGTCAATTTATTCATTGTTATGAAGGTGACTTATTGAATTTGTGCCTAGATTATTGTATTATAATATAGTAGGCCTATAATTATACTTTCAACACGAATGGCATGAATGATCTTTTGTCCATTTATACATTCGGTTTGGAAGTCTACAGAAAATAGTAATATATTGATGTCGCTTTAGCAAGCAGAGAGCGTTGGTTACCATGGTTTCTGGGATGTCTCCTAGCTTGTTCTTGGCCTATCGTCTAATCCTTAGCTTTCATTAAGACATTGCTGTACAAATGACCGCCACAGGAATGCACCGCTCAGTAAACAAACATGACACCATTACTGAGTGGGAAGAATTGTCGATTATTTACTGAATTATATGATATCAGGAAAAATAAAAAGTTAAGCCAAATAAATATTAATTAATAGTAATTTACTCACATCTGATGACACAATCAAACACACTATATTATTTGTTTCTGTTGTAACGTTACAAAACAATGCACTTTACCTGTGAACCAATAAAAAGTTTTTCTTTGTTTTAAATGTGGTAATATGTCATATATGATCGTCAACGTAGAAATCGATGCAGTGTATTTTGATGTCTGCGTCGATTAAGGGATAAGCTTCTCGGACACTACAACAACCAAGGTGTGAGAAGTATTAACATTCAAAATCACTCATTATAACGTTCATAGAGAATAAGGGTGCTCTAACTGTGCGTTCACACCAAAAGCGAATTGAGCTACCAAATCACCGGAAGTCATTCACTTTCTATGGGCAAGAGCGACCAAAGCGACACAATTGTCCAACGCTACCAGCGGCAAAAGGTGTGCGACCAGAGCGACCAAAAAACGATGAAGACGGCTGAACTTTATGCAAATTACTATGACGCGTTTCAGCGGAGAGACACTGACAGCCAATCGTAATGTAGACGCTCTTCGCTTGCGTGGATCCCGGGGAACACCAAACACCGGCACTTTGTTTCCTACCTACTGTTTTGGTTCCTACTGACTGTACAAAATGTCGACGGAAAAATGAATCGCGGCTGTAACTGGGCACCCGGTGGTGACCATTTAGCAGACGCTTTTATCCAAAGCGACTTAAGTTGCAATTAGTACATTTGTCATAGGAAGTGAAACGATATATCGCTGTCAGTGACAGTGATAATGACAGCTGTGTTTTCTGTTTTGTGTTCAATAGTTAATGAGTGCAACATCCATACTGATATTGATACAAAGTGATGATAAGTATTTATAGAAAATATTTGTGATCTTGAACGTTCGTATTTAAGTGGGAATCATTTTCATTTGCTATCCATACCACCAATCTAACCAACCAATCGCGTGTAGTCATGCTTTAAACAAAACACGTTTTAGATATCGTCACATACACAAACTAATCGACAAGACGAGGGATAAATGAAAAGGGATATATCTCTTGTCTTTTATCCATCTATTCCCCACTATTCACGGAGCCTGAGGTGAATCATTTTTAATTAAATAGTCTAGATAGATAGATAGCCTAGTCAAGTCTTTATTAATACCAAACGACACAAATCGTCGGGAATTCATTTAGGTGATTCGGCTCACACAGGACTGTAGCCTACAAGACCACACAGAACAAGGGAGACAAGTCTGACTAGACACATACACAAATACATCACATTAAAACAACACACGTTGATAGATGGATAGATAGACAGATAGGCCTAGATAGATAGATAAATATGTTCCATTATTTGCCTTGCGGAGCCAGCCAGTCCCGTGCCCGTATGCAAATTAGACATGTGCGCCAATGTCAATTTGTTTGACGAATGAGTGCAGATCATGATTTGCAGATGCAGATTAGTGAAACATATTTTAACTAGCCTACTACAGCACGCAATGTTTTTTTGTTCCCGGTTGTAATTACATTTTAGGATGTTTTTTATATATATATATAGAAAAAAAATCCTATATATATATATATATATATTGGAGGGGAATCACTGGCCTACTTGCTGTGGAAGCACTTTATCCAACAAGCAAAACCGTCTGCAATATGGCCAAAGTGTATTGGATTTCACTCTTTGATATGGCTGTCTGTACTAAAAGCATACGGCTCCTTTAAATGCGTCTGCAAAATTAAATCGTACGTCATGAGAGACTTGAGCGACAAAAGCCAACAGAAAGATTCGCAGCCATTTTTTATGAGCAACCAAAGCGTCTTTGCAGCGCAATTCGCTTTCGGTGTGAACGCACAGTAAAAGTATCACAGAGTTGCCCCCTCCTCACTAGAAACGTCAGCCCAAAACACATCTTTCAAAACCTCAGGGTTCCAATTTGAAAGATGAAAGAGGGGGTTCACTCACACTTTAAGCAATAAACATTTTCCACGAACGCCACTCGTAGCGTTCGTGAAATGATCCATTTTCCATTAGAGTCATCAGTAGAGATTTGAGAGGAGAGAGTAAAGAAGGAGCTGAAAGGAAGTAGGCACGAGTTCTAAACCCGACACAAAAGGAGAGAATAAAACTAAACCGACATATCATGCCAAAATCAATCCGCCATCATTTTAACACTGCGTTGGATTCTTTTTTTCACCCTCCAACAATGAGAAAGGTGTTGGCCTCTCTGTAATCGAGCTTAAGATAAATATTCATTGAAAGCAGATGATTCAGGGGGTAAGATAATCGCCTATGAGGACAAAGCTCTCGGCTGCACAGAGGAACACCGAGGCTGCTCCCGCCTCCAATCAACGTCCATACGTCTGCAGAGATCGACCTCTGCTACTCAGACAGCCTCCCCCCCCCTCGCCTCTACCGGCTCTTTGTATGTGGACAAGGCTTAAACCATTAGCCGAGTCAGGGCTGTGTGTTGTGTCTGGAAGGGGGGGGGGGGGGTGGTACTGAAGAATGAAGGGGGGTCTGATTCATAATCCTCCTCGACTGGCACTGGATGGATTATGGGTCATGAAAATCAACAAAACACAACGCAATCCAAACATAAATAAATATTAAAATGAGCGTCATCAGGCCAGGTGGACTGGAGGGGGGGGGGGGGGTCAGGTAAGGGCTTCAACTGATTGCCAGGACTACCACACATGAGTGTATGGTCCTTAGATGTGAGTATTGTGTGTGTGTGTGTGCACGTGTGTGTGTGTGTGTGTGTGTGTGTGTGTGTGTGTGTGTGTGTGTGTGTGTGTGTGTGTGTGTGTGTGCTGTGTGTGTGTGTGTGTGTGTGTGTGCACGTGTGTGCGTGTGCGTGCGTGCGTGTGTGCGTGCGTGCGTGCGTGCGTGCGTGCACCATGCAGGGTAAAGGACCATGCACAATGGCAGCAGGTTTGCCAGGGATAGACAATATTTGCTCTTGGGCTTCTATTGCCCCCGACACACGGAAATGGGGTTGACTGCTGCCTCACAAATGGCTCCGTTACAGACACATAAACCCCTGACTGCCTACTGCAACATATCTCAAATAAACCTCACCCAATCCCTCTTCCTCTCTCCCTGTAATTCTCTTTGGTGTGCCACAATTGCCCAGATGGCTCACGGCAACAAGTGTCATTGTGGAGGTCAAACCAGGACCTCCTGCCTGGGGGTATGGAGGGGGTGTGAGGGCATGTGTGGGGGTCTGTGTGTGTGTGGGGGGGGTCTATGTGTGTGTGTGTGTGTGTGTGTGTGTGTGTGTGTGTGTGTGTGTGTGTGTGTGTGTGTGTGTGTGTGTGTATGTGTGTGTGTGTGTGTGTGTGTGTATGTGTGTGTGTGTGTGCGTGTGTGTGTGTGTGTGTGTGTGTGTGTGTGTGTGTGTGTGTGTGTGTGGTCCTGTGTTTGTGTGGGTGTGTGTGTGTGTGGCTGTGTATGTGTGTGTGTGTGTGTGTGGCTGTGTATGTGTGTGTGTGTGTGTGTGGCTGTGTGTGCGTGCGTGTGTACGCGTGTGATCCTATGTCAGTGTGTGTGTATTTGCATGCCTGTGGGGGAGTCCATCTAAGCCAGACAGACAGGCAACCCAAAGCCACAACTTATGTCACACTCCTAACTTTGTTTCTCTCTCTGAATATGGCAATGGAAAAGTTTTTATTTGTATTTTTTTGTTTACTCGATCAATTGTCCTGGCCAAGATAGCGTGCTGCACAATTCCTGCCCGAGTCAGATAGCGACGATTCGTCCACCATAATAGCAAAAGTAAAAACACAGACTGAGATATAAGGAACAGATCTAGTCATTACATCTAGAATAGATCTGGTCCTTGACTGCCAAAAGCACGGTTGATAAAGTCCCGTGGTTCCGCTGTGGTCTGAAACCCGCTCCTCCTGGCGTGGGCCTGAACGCCGGCAGCAGAAGTGACATGGCCATGTGCTAACAGTGTAATGATGTGTCAGAGTGCCCGTCCCACTCCGCGTCCTCTACCCCCTGTTCCGAACCGCTCCCTTTGTGGCCGGGCGGAAGAAATGAAAGCTTAATCCATTTAGATGGAAAATCTATGGCGAGGGCTCTGGCTGTGTGCCAGGATTAATAAGAGGCCGATGCAGATACATCAACAGGACTGTTGTTCCATCACTGCCCGTCCCGAAGAGATAAATACGCGCCAGACGCTCTGAAAAAGTCTGCCGTGGCCTTGGAACACCGGGGCAGCCGGCTGCGGACACGAATGCAATACAGCATCTCTTTAAAGGCGTCTGGACAGATACAACACAACACTCTGGCAGGCTTTGGATGTCGGTTTAAGGAGATATGAACGGCAGTTTCACCCCGCATAACTGCACAATGTTTGTTTTCCGCATACAAAAGGATGCTGAGATAGAGATGTCTTTCAGCATTGTGTTTTTGAATTTGATTACTTTTGGAATTTTTATTTGATTACTTGTATTAATACATTTGTAAAGATTTTGTTTCCTGACAATTATATTTAAGTTAGAAGGTCAAAAATATATTTTTATTCATTTCTCAAAAAATGAGCTCTTTCCCACACACACACTTCTTCTTCTCTCTCTCTCTCTCTCTCTCTCTCTCTCTCTCTCTCTCTCTCTCTCTCTCTCTCTCTCTCTCTCTCTCTCTCCTCTCTCTCCCTCTCTCTCTCTCTCTCTCTCTCCCTCTCTCTCTCTCTCTCCCTCTCTCTCTCTCTCCCTCCCTCTCTCTCCTCCTCTCTCTCTCTCTCTCTCTCTCTCTCTCTCTCTCTCTCTCTCTCCCCCTGCGTCTCTCTTTTCTCTCTCCCTCCCTCCCCCCTGTTGAATATATGCATATGTGTGCAAAAAAATCCATATTTCTCCTTTCTCTATTAATGGGTCTGTTGAGAAATGATGTTGGCCGAGACATTGAGTAATAATACCATTCCTCAGGGCTATCAGTGCAGAGTCTCCCAGCATGTCGCCGCTGAATCAGCCCGGCCCAGCCCCGGTGACCAAACCCTTGATTGTTAACAACCCACCCCCAGCCACCGCCCACGGCGTGCTCCTGTAAGTGAGACGTATTGACAGCCCCCCAGCCTGTGGCGTTCCCCTGAACGCCGGACTCCCCCATTGGATAATGAGGCGACGGCGGCATAAAGGCCAGCTAATTTGTCAACTGCACACCCGATAGCACGGGGGGGGGCGGGGGCGCGGCAATGGATGTACCGCAGGATAAGGGGGGGATGATGATGTCACGACATGCTAATGACATACGAGCCGGCCGCTTTAGCGTCTCCAGATGGGCCGGGAAGAGCCGGTGACATATCTGCTGTCAGCCACTCAATTGGGGTGACCTTTACTCCTGGCTGGGCTGGGGATTGATGTGGATCTCAGCAAGACTAATCACAGGCCTGGGGTCGCCGGGCCTGGAGTCTGAGGGCCGGACGAGGGTCAAAACAAGACACTGGCTCTTTTGTGGTTTAGAGGTCCAATCCGTCGTGGAGTTGTGTGCCGTGGCCAATGACATTCACACCAAAAGTTGCAGGCAGCAAAACTGAGCAAAGTAATGGGGAAAAGTGTCACTGCTTATAAGTGGCCTCTAGAGTCAAACCAAGGAACTTTGACTGGGATGTGAGCACAGTCCAGAGCGTCCGGGTGAGGCCATTTTGAATCCATATCGGTGTGATCCGGTTCTAGGTACAAGCAGCCAAGCTAAACTACTTCAAGAGGAAATAATCAATGGAAGTTAACGGTATCGACTACGCATGGACCTCGATCGTCGGGGTTAGAGTGGTGTAACCAGTAAGCCCTGTTCAAGACCTGATACAGGCCGCACTCAGAGAACTGGGATTCGGACGGCGCTAGCTGTGGTGCGGCTAAGGATTAGTGAGGCGTAGCGCGCCGGTCGATAGCATCGGCTACAACCCGAGGCCTTAAGCTACATGTTGTGCGTCCCGCGGTGAGACAAAACTGTAGGCCAGCGTCCAACTTCCATTTATCAGTCAATGTTTCACCTGCTGTTCCCGCCCCACTCATCAATCAGTGCCATGCTCAATTATTTCCATTCAGCCCGGGCTACCGTCCCCTGCTGTGGAGATCCATTAGCCGCTCGCAGACGCACCCACGAGCTGCAACGGAGGATGCGCTAGATTGACAATTAGGCAGTCAGGAAGGTTGGAAGTGGCATGCCATTGGTTACGGATCATTGGCTCAAAGGATTAGTCCCTCTTGTGGACTAAGAGTAAAAACAGCTCTTACTACTACTACTATTACCTACTACTACTAACTACTACTACCACTCCTACTACTAACACTACAACTACTACTATCACTACTTCAACTACTACTACTACTAACACTACTACTAACTACTACCACCACTCCTACTACTAACACTACTACTATCACTACTACTAACTACTACAACTACTTACACTGTTACTACTACTGCTACTACAAGTGTTCATATTAACAACAAGTAATAAACGGATTACACCGCCAAAGTTAGCTAGCTCGGACAAGAAAAAAGTGCATAAAGAGTAAGGTATAAGGAACGGCCAGAGCTGGGAGATCACATTAACTTCATAGGAAGAGACGAAGGCCTCTTCTCTTGACTGCAGGGAAGATGGGAGATAGGAGGGGGGGGGTGAATCATTTCTAAGCCATCATAGTGTAGCCTGAAAGTGACAACAGACAAATCTCCAGTTGCAAATTAACCCCGGTGTAATGAATGAGAAATGGAGCCCTGGGGTCTTAATTGAATATTTGCCGGGCCCATTTTCTGTCAATGATGGATGTGGGGGAGAAAATATGTATATAATAAAATAGGACCCCCGAAAGAAAATCATCTTTCATATCACTGTGGTGTTTATTGATTTATGAATTAGTTTTCATAGTGGAGAAAAACTATATTGAGTTTCCCAAGACAAGTACTAGTGGTGGTCTCGAAGAACACTGTTGTGGTTGAACACGCGCCAATATTGTCTGTACAATGAGACAATCTATACAAACACAGTAGCCTAAAAAGAACGGGCCATTACCGAAATACATAAAAACCATTACTGGATGACTTGGCACACAGCGCCATGCAACGTAGCCTGCCCGCTGTGGAGCCTAGCCTAGCGTAGCCTAGCCTAGCCTAGCGTAGCCTAGCCTAGCCTAGCACAGAATAGCCTAGCCGCTTTGGACACAAACAACTGCATCCAAATCCGTTGTTTAACCAATAGATTATCTTCAGCATCCGGATCTCGCCATCCAGGCGACACACTCTCACACTGAGTGGCGCCGGGGTGACCTTGAAATCAGGTGTGCGTCTCGCTTCCAAAGAGAAAGAAAAAGAGGAGAAGTCTTAGGGGGAAGTTTGGCAGCGAGCTGGAGTCAGATGCTATTTCTGTCGGGCGACGCTAAGCATGTTAGCAAGAGTACGACGATGTTCGAGCGGGAGGGGGGGGGGTGGTGGTGTGGTGCGGGTGGAGGAGTCACTCAAGGAAATAAGTCATGTTGCCGGGGGCGATAGGGAGGACGTGTGTGATGTGCACAATGCGGCTGGAGTCACAGCGCAGTGCAACACGTTTCTCCTAAGCGCAGCAGTATGAGTCTGACAGAGGAGCACTTAGCATACTTATTGGGGAGATTAAAAACACGGCGCCGTGGCGGGCCGGGATCCACGACCACGGCTGCACAGCGAGACATGTCGTTGCTAAGGAGTACACTGATGGAGAGGACAGGGCACTCATCAAAATGGCCGACTCGTCCTTAAGAAGGGGAGGAATCGCGAAACAGAAAGAGGCCACTAAAGGAAGCACAAACATACACAAAGAGGCAGACAAACACAAACGCACACACACAAACAAACACATTATTATTCAGCTACCGTCCCGATGTGCGTGATAAATGGCAACTTCGGTCGCTCCGAGAACTTACTTTGAAGAACTCGGTTTTTAGGACATTTTCGAACGGCAATACTGAAGGGAAGAGCAAAGAGTTTTATTGTGTGTTTAAGCTCTAAACGACAGGGCTGATAGGAATCTCCCCTCGCATCCATATGGTTCACCTTGAAGACAGAGGGCTGTGACAGAGCAGATAAAGGACACTCTCATCAACACAACCCAGGGCTGTAATGACAATGGACTATGAATAAATATTTCAAACTAAGGGTTTAAGGCTTGCTGGTGGAAGACCACAACTGTTACTGTGGGTCTGGGCAGGATGTGTGGGGGCGAGAGAGAGAGAGAGAGAGAGAGAGAGAGAGAGAGAGAAGAGAGAGAGAGAGAGTGGAGAGAGAGAGAGAGAGAGAGAGAGAGAGAGAGAGAGAGAGAGAAGAGAGAGAGAGAGAGAGAGAGAGAGAGAGGAGAGAGAGAGACGCTAGATGGAGCGTGCGGCGTGTATGTGCGTGTGCGTGTCACACTGAGATGTGAGGCTGGGATACTCAACTGAAGCTGAGGGGCAGCTGATCTGTGAGGAGCCGTGTGCAGGGAGGGAGGGAGGATGCTGACTGGCCCGGCCCCCCCACCCACCCCACAGGCAGGGGAGAGCAAAGGGACGTCTCCCCCGGGTATGGAGGGGTCACCACGAGCCCCCTCATTGTCTCAGCGTTGAATAACCAGAGCCTTCTGAGAGCATGGGGTTACGGTTCTACTGAAGCTGTTACAACGTACGGACAGTATGACGTGAAGAGCAATGAATACTGATGCTTTTTAACTGTTAGCCGGGTGGTTTAGTCATGACGCTGTCCACATGCTGTCAAAGGAAACACGTTCTACTCCCATATACAGTAGATGTGTGTACACGTAGCACATCGGAGCACCAAGTCTTTGATTAATCGTGTAAGAAGTCTGCCACGGTAATCTTCGAAATTAGCCACCTTCTTTCTTGGGGGGATTTTAAACTGCTGATCCAGGGAGTGTATATTCATTGTATTTGCATTGGTTTTTTAATGAATATACTTAAAAGCAGTAATTTGTGCAGAAAAAACAGCTGACGTGTGGGGATCTCTAAAATCTATATCATATATATTATCAGTCAACGCCGGGTGTCTTTAAGTATGCTTCCAGGCCTTACAGGAATCTGTTCTCCCAAAAGGGGTACTTTCGATGTTGTCCACACGTCACACCTGTGTGTCTCGCCGTCCCCGCCCTGTCATCTCCAGACGTACACACACGCCACCGCACCGTAGGAAGGGTTGATTGCTTCCCGTTCCTCGCCCGTTCCCATCTCAGTGCTGGTCATCACCGAGCGCCGCCGCCGCCGCCATCCGACGCCCATCTCCCCACACCACTTGTCGTGTCAAAGCAACAGGGTCACAGATCCACAATCATCAGAAGACGAGAAAAAAAACAGGAAAAATAAAGCGGCATCTGTCATTCACTGTGGGAGACGGCCGGCTTGATGGGGAGATGTCTGTCCGTCGCCCCCGCCACCCCCCACCCCCGGCTCAAAACGGGGCGTAGCATGGCAATCCAACGTGAGTGGGCAGATGGCCCTCTGCTACTCTGCGACCTCACTATATCCGTCAACGAGAACGTGTCTCCGGACCCCGCCTTCCTCACAGGTCTCAGCGGGGATCACCTTCTGCGCCGTGACAGGGTGAGGGGGGTGAGAGGTTGAGAGGGCTGAGAGGGTAAGAGGGTGAGAGGCTTTCATTCACGCAGGGGCCAAGGAGATCTTTGCGGTGAGTTCGGGGAGAACGGAGCCCTTCTGCCCCCAGCGTCTCGTCTCCATCGCTTCAAATATCCACCAAGACTGGAAGCCCCCCCGCGGCTAAGATCATTCCGCCGGCCACCGGTCAAGGGTTCAAGAGCAGCTTCAGTAGTCGGCGTGCAACTCAACCAACACCAGACTCAGCTGGCCCCGACAGCTCCGTAAAGAGATATAAATAAATGTATACACGACACTATCACTTTATTTCATCATTCTGGCACTGCCTAAAAGTCGTACTATTCTTTGCCTGTGCTTTTGTTTCATTGATTTAGCTCGAGTCATGACAGATAACTGAACCACGCGGCTCCCAGGGAGGGATCAGGGGGAAACGTTCATTATCAAGGTTTACCTCCCTCCCCGCTGTGTTCTCCAGTTCTTCCTGGAGGGTTCAGGATTAGCGCGCGTCCTCACATCGGAGACTCTCACCGTGATAAAGGAGCGCCGAGAACAAACTTGACATGACCTCCCTGTTGCTTCCTTTAAGTAAGTCTGGGCTTGTCTCTTCTCTTCCTGAGCTCCTCTGAAGGGTACGGCCGGGGAGAGAGAGGAACAGGTGTTTGGCGTTGGGGATCAGAGCGGCTGAGAGCAGTGGGTTCCAGGGACCGGGCTGACACTTACAGTATGCTCCTCTCTCCTCCGACGCCTCCCGGGGGGCCGCTCAGGCCATCTGTCTGGGTGAGGCGGCGCAGCCAGCAGCCCTGGTGCTGTACGCTGTGGGGGATACATTTAGGAGCGCCTGACGGGGAATCGGCCTGGTTTGTCGATGATGTGTCTATCTTTTATATCTCAATCTATACATCCATGTATCTGTCTATATCTATACATCTATCTATATATATTGATATCTATATAACTATCTTTAGTTATATCTATATATCCGCCTTATCTATATTCTATCTATATTCTATCGATATCTATCTTCTTTATCTATTTATCCAGCTATATATACATCTATCAATCTGTCTATATGTCTATTTATCTATCTATCGATCTATCCATCCATTTATATGCTTTTGTTTTGTACTATTATTATAAGTACATGTTCTTTTTATATTGGCTGTTGTTTAACAATTCATTTTGTGTGATATAAGTCGGGGCCAGCTCATGTTCCCAGACAATAAGTTCACGAGGAAGCCGTGTTTGATTATAAAGAAGCCAGTATTTAGCAAATGCTTTCCCCCGGAGCGACTTCCACGGAATACAGATACAACTCATTAAGACACAGATACAACTCATCCTGCTCCAGGATAACTACAGGCAGCGTGTAGGGGATTGAACACAGTACCTTCTGGCAGGGACTACCTTCCCATTACATCATCCACCCAACGTCGACCTAATTGTCTTCGCCAAGTATCAATCAATATCAATCAATGACGTTGAATAGTAAAGTGCTCTCGCGTATCTTCTAGTTCTTCCTGCCTCCACTTCCAGTTCATTCCGCGCAAAATCGCACGGGTATAGTCGGAGCTAGCGCTACGCTAACACATCCACCCCCAAAGGCAACCGCACACCAGACCAACTGCCCGATTCGCGTCGGTAAATGAAGTCAGTCTATTTAATCTGGCCGACTCGAACACCGACATGGGCGGTACACACTGTTGGGAAAAATGTGGTCTGGCCGTAGGTTGGATCGGAGGAACTGAGACGGAGAAGGGATGGACTATGTCGGTATAAAAATCCTCGACTTTATTCAGTGAAAAGTTATACTGGTAACAGGTTATATTAATTATGAGCAGCAGTCTAAGAGGTAGGTTCGGTCTAAATACCTTAGCGCGCGCTGAGGGACTCGTAGCTTCGCCTTGGAGCAAGGTTCTACTTCGAGTCCCGAAATATGAGAAAAGGCAATAGTTTAAACTGAGTTTTTGTGCGTAAATGCGCGTTCCCGACGTACATGTTTTGTGTCAAAAAAGGGAGTGAAATACATGTCACCTGTGGCTATGCTGAGTGTGGGGACTTTAGCCTCCGTTAACCCTAAATCTTATGGTGGGCTGACTGTTGTTGCTTTTAGTTGGGGTCGGGGAGCGGGCTTATCTTTAAGAAACTAATTTACTGTTGTGGGAACCTGTGGATCTGGCTTTCCCTTGGGAGAAGAGAGCTGGTTCTTCCTATGTTCCTAAATCTTCTTTATGGTGGTACTGCTCTTCCATGACCTGGGGCCCTGTGTGGTGCTGGTTAGTTAGAGCCTAGTTAGAGTGTAAGGGGCCTGGTTAGAGTATAAGGCCTATTAGAGTGTAAGTAGAATGTAAGGGGCTTAATTAGAATGTAAGGGGTTTAATTAGAATGTAAGGACCATCATATCCCGTCAATACCTACGGGATTACAGCCGACGCCGTACATTCCGCGCTTGCGCGAGATGAAATGTCTCCAAAACAACAGGTGGCGCTAAACTGTATTGTGGCCCAAAAAAAAACAGGAAAACCGGAAATAGCAGGTCCTCTTCTTCGATTACACTGTTTATCTGGTATGTTTACCATCCTCACTTCCGGGCTTCACTGATTCGCTAGTCAAGCTGCTAGCCCTCCACCAATCAGAATGGTAAAAGAATGACCGACTGGAATGGCCGATTACACATGTTGAATCGGATGAACGCTGACGTGGCCGATTTGAGCGCCCACACCAAATAGACTCATGTCACCGACGCTGATTTTCTCACCGACGCCGATTTTCAGTCCGGTGTGGGCTTGCCTTAAGAGGAGGGAGGCCCCGGCCATGAGGACCCATGTTGTGTTAAAACAAGGCCCCCACTGGGTCCCCTGTCCCCCCCCCCGCTGCTCCCCCACTGGGGCCAGCCCTGGGAGCCGCTCAGTCCGGGCAGACCCAAGCTGAGCCAGCAGGGAGGTAAACGCCGCTCTGCTGCAGCCACCGACGAGCCAACACCATCACAGGCCAGGCTAATGTCAGAGCAGGAGGAAAAACAACAACAGTGACACTGATGGATTGTGTGCCACAGCATGGTTTCTTTGTCAATAGGAGGCTAAAAGTGGGTTTTAGACTAGCAGTCAGGGGAGCTAATAAGTCTAAATCATCCAGGCCACTGACTCCCATGCTCCTCCAACACCCACCCTCTCTCCCCTTTCCAATTGCACACCCAATGCTGTGGGATCAATTTAGAGGCAGTGTAATTGCCTTGAAACTGTTGTAGTGTCATTAGACCCGAGTCCTAGATGGCATTTGCGGGGGAATTAAAGGGCAGAGCTAACAGCTTCTCCATAGCTCTAAAGGTTAGTTTTAATCACCCAATGAGGAATCATCCCTACCTGCCCCATTCCTGAGACGGGGTCCGTCACCACTTCTATTTAGACAAGCTCTCCGAATCGCCCATGCAAGTCTGTCCAGTCTCTAGGTTACTAATTAAGTGGTGGGGTCTGTTTGCTACACGGGCCGGAGCCTGACCTTTGACTCGGTGTGTTATGCTACCACAGCGACCTAATGAGGAAGCTGGACTCAAGACGGGAGACAGGGTCGCCGAACCTTTGGCATATGCACAGGAAACGGACGCTGAAACAAACTCTGTTTACAGTTCCCGGTGTTTACCGTGGAATAACACTGTTACCGCCTTGATTATAAATGATGAGAAATCCTTGTATGTATTTATTTATTTACCCGTCCCTTTTTTCTTTTTTTAAGGGAGCAGGCTCCAGACTCATTTTTTTCACTAGGAGCAAAGTGGCGCCAAACTGAAAATTTTAGGGGCGCAACCAGAAAATGTAGGGGCACACACCGTTAATCATCATGCCAACCAAATATTCACATTTCTACAAATTTTCACTGTATTACTACAGTATCAACTATTTTGATAATAGATGCAGAAATTACAATGTGCTGTTTCAAATTCAGTCGGAGGAGTCAACTAAAACCGTTAACAGTGGATCTAATGTTTCTAATTTTCCTTCGGGTGCGGGTCGAGTGTCGATATCAATGTATAGCGGGTCTGGTCGGGCTACTGTCGGAACACGGGTCGGATGCGGTTTGAAGTATTGCGGGTACGGGCGGGTGCGGGGTTTGTAAAATAAGATCCGTGCAGGAATGACACTAGCCGAAGGTCGGAAGAACGAGGCAACAGTTTGCTTGCTCATTTTAAACGTGTGTGAAATCTTTCTCCTTCGCACAGACGTTTATGCACGCTCGATAATCTCTAGGACCCTCCCCCTCGACACATCAACCACTCACAGTGGCCATTCCCTCTCCTTCTTACACTCATTGGCCTGCTAAAGATTCCGGATCCATTGACTCACCCCTTCCACGTTCAACATGTAAAAAAAAAAGGGCAAATTCATTGGTCGCACATGCGCGACAAGATGGAAAATTTGGTCGCACACTCTCAAATTCTGGTCGCATTGGTCACATCTGGAGCCCTGGGGCGGCTTTTCTTTGATTGCGATTGTTTTAATGGCTGCTCCTAGCACATCGAGCAGGACAGGAACAGGAACTACCGAAAAATAATTCAGCAGAAGATGCAACACATGCATCTGCAGGCGGCTGTAAATAAGTGTATCAATCAGTATGCACAATTGATATAAGTAACTGGAGGGCACATGCAACAACATAATAGACAGCGTGATGGACAATCTAGAGCGAAGTCACTATCCATTCAGGGCCCTCCACCAATCTGGGAGACACCTTCTCTATGATGACAGGAAGCGTGCACGCAAACAAACACGCACTCACGCACAAAGACACACACGTGCACACAAGCACACCTGCGCACACAGACACACACGCGCACACACACATAATTCAACATTTACTATCTAGGTCAAAGGTCCATTAAAATGCTCGGACTGTGGCGTGGAGGAACAGCAGGAACAATTCAAATGGAATGCCCACAGGCCCTGGTGTACCAGTACCGGCGGACACTTCAAAGCCGCGTGTCGGGGGTTGGAAATAGACGCACACACGCACAACTGAATAGCAAGCTGTGCGTAGCTGCTTTGGCACTGATTGCTTGCATGCATACATATTATTCAGCATTGTATCAACACGACAGTATTGGCAGCCTAAGGCCCTCTGGCATCTCTGTGGGTGCATCAAGGACACGCACGCACACACACTCGCGCACGCACATGCACACGCTAACACATACCTACCTATATCCTGTCATATCCCACAAACACCTATATCATGTCACATATATCGTTTTTTTTTTCCAATTCCCTGTGGAGAATCCCTTCTCCTCGGCATCAGAAATCACATCAGAACACCTCACACATGGCACGCACAAGACTGGCGGGGGAGGGCTAAAAAGAGGTCAGAAGGGCCTTGTTTTGCGGCCAATGGTCAGATCTGATTTGATGAGAAATGACAGTGTGGATCTCACCGGCAGTTATATCCAATTGCCCTGGCCTTCAATAGCCACCTTGACCATGCCCATCTGGAAGATAGCCAGACAATTACAAGAAGAAAAACCTGTTTTCCAAGGAACTATTTTATGGGAAGTTCATTGTGTCTGCTTTCTTTTTTCTTCCTCGCCATGATGCCTTTCCCGCATCCTTTGAAAGAACAATCCATAACTGAAAGACATTTTTATTTTCCCCAACAGCCTGGGCCTGAGGATCTGTGTCTGGAGGACGGCAGCACAGCAGCCTGATGAAATATCCTCTGAGGGGAGACTCTATTGATCACCCGGCGGACTGCATGTGAGTCTTGTTTGTATGCCAGCTTCAGAGACAGAGGTGCCGACAGATTGCTGCTCGATTGATACAAGTGTCCGGACTGATTGCCTGTCAAGGTATTCACATAGGTGCGCCGGAGTGTGGAGGAGCAGGGGGGGGCCTGGGTTAGGACGAGTGCACCCAAACAAACACACATACCCGTATAGGTAAACACACACATACACACACACACACACACGATTGTGCGCATGCATTCACACACACACACACACACACACACACACACACACACACACACACACACATGCACACACACATGCATGCTTGTACACTCACATGCGCACACACACACACACACACACACACACACACACACACACACACACACACACACACACACACACACACACACACACACAAGCACACTCACACATACATGCTTGTACACTAACTCACACGCACACACACACACACACACAAACACACAAACACACACACATGCACTACTCACGTACACACACACACACACACAAACACACATGCCTGCTTGTACACTCGCCACACACACACACACACACACACACACACACACCCTCACACACAAAGGTGAACAATCCCACGTACACACTGTGGTGGAAACTTTCCCAGAGGCTGCAGAGTAACCCACTCAAAAACATTTGGCTGTGTGTCTGAACAGTGCGCTGTGACACCAGAGCACCATTCATGAACTACTTGATCTTCAGCGCGAGGAGTAGAAAACTTGTTTTGTTCTCCTGCACTGAACCGAGTGGGAGAGATGAAAGGACACCGAGAGACCGAACCCTAAACAGAGCTGACGTGAAACCAAATCATTTCAATGTGTTTTACAAAGCGGCGCGTTAAAGTACAGCACTCTGTAGGTGTGGGAGTGGTTCTGATTGTCTGCTACATGAGGATTAATGGGACAGCTTAGTATAGACAATACAGTATGAGTGATGCACTGTTAAACACAGCATGCCATTCTGGGCAAATTAGCTCATGAGCGTGACCTTGCCAACATAGATTTGCCAAGTAAGTGAGCCATGTTTCTGCGCCATGCCAATACGTATTCTTTCTGTGCACTTTGACCTCATATATTATCCACAGTTTTAATACCTGCTTTGGGCAGTGCCAACGTTGGCTGCTGATAGGTGGAGCTGCCAGGTGCGGGATGTGTTCTCACTGACCCACTACCTGCCAACTAGGAGATGGATAGTTGTGCTTGTTTAGCTGGGACAGCTGTTGATTAGTTGTTAAAATCCGGCCCCTCCCTCTTGCATTTCATTGGACATAAAAGCCACGGGTGCCTTTCACTCAATAAGAGCCCTTTTCCTTTCTGGGTCATTCTGAAGCCCTTTGTTTGATACGTATGGAACAGGGTGATTTTGATCAATTCCCAAGAGCAAAAAGGATCACTAGGTACTGAAGCTATGTCATGTTTTGATTTTTTGTGTGCTAAAAGGTAAACCATTTGTGGTATGAATACACATTTAAATAGAGGTGGTGAGGATGGTAAACAATCCAGTTTGAATAAAGAAGTGGAGTCAAGCTGAGTGAGAGATACTGACAGTGAAAGGTTAATACAGTCTCATTAAAACTAACCTGTTTTTTTTAGGAACTAGGCTATCTCCATTATGCCTCATTTTACACCGACACAACAATTTACTGGAAACATCACTCCCACACATGGGAGTGGGACATGACTAAAGTCATGTGCGTGCATTGTATTGGAGGAACAAACACAAACACATGTTGGTGTGTGCCTCGTTTGGTCTGTATTTTTATATCTCCATGTGTGCGTGTGTGTAGCAGTGAAAACGAGTGGGTGCATGTGTGCGTGCATGCGAGCGTGTGCATGCACGTACGTGCGTGCACGTGTGTGTTCCTCAGAAAGCCACAGAAGAAGATGTGGAAGAGTTGGCGTGAGCCTCACAGGCCTGTCTTGGCCTAACTGCAGAGCGGCCGCTACGTTCTTCGTTCCATACATCCCTGGCAAACACCCGTCTCTCACAGAGTAAGGCGAGATAAGAGCGATGGAAGAGCCACGCAAGCGCCCAGAATCTAAGAAACATACACAGAGGAACACGGCTACATGAGGGGGGTTTGGCAGAGAATATACACATAGAAACACATGAAAGAAGAATTAAATGTCATACACACGACCCTGCCTTATTCAGCGCTGCTCGACTGCGAGCGAGGCGACGGACATTGCATGATTAAAAGAAGGCGATGAATACAAGGAGTGAACGGAGGAGGAAGCCATCTTCAGGGTCCAGCCATTGTCCGTGGCACCGCTGTCCCCATTCAACCGCGTCATCCTCCATCGCTAATTAGGAAAGATAGCGAGCAGAGGAGAAGAAAAGCATACGTCTCTCTCTTCTCCTCTGAATTCGCTTCGTTCCCAACCTCGGTGGGCCTCTCTTTCTTCTCCGATTTTTTCAGGGTTTTTTTTTGCCGCCATTGTAATCGCCTTCATTAAGTAATGAAGGTCATCGGCGCAATGCCTCGACGAGCCGCGAACGAGCTTCGGAGCGGCACTCTTAATTATCACCGGGTGCATGTTCACGTTTCGCACGGCTCTCGCCTGACGTGAGCACACACACACACACACACACACACACGCACGCACATAAGCGCGCCACATGGATTTCCGACGGAGGGAAAACAGGCAAAGCAGACAAACAAGTGCCACGGCGATGGCGTGCGTCTGATCTTACTCCTTATTACCATAAGACGGCCCGCCTGGAGGTTTAATTACCGTCGTGGGCAGGTATAGGCGGGCTTCCGGTGAGTGATTCTCCGAGCGGTCTGATATGAATATACAAGGGATCTCAGGGGGGGCTTTGTTGCCTCATATTCATGATCTGCGCTGATAACTGATCGCATCCCAATCAGGATTCCCACCGGAAAACTCTGATAGCCGTGTAGGCTACCAGAGGAGGCAGACTTGGACATGTGTTTGAGTGCCCTTGATACGTGAGATTAGGCGAGAGTTTTCAGAGGTCGTGACATCAGCTGGAAGGGGCCATCTTTTTTGTCTTGTTTTGAACACGTGTATATAACGCAAAGGTCAATGCAGAACATATCTCACTCCAAATATTTGTAGTTCTATATTTATTCGTGAGAACAGAGCCAGCTAGTTACGCTGGTGAAGGGCAAGGAGATGAAGGCCCGACTCTGTGTCCGTAGCGTCGTGCCTGCCTGACTGTGTGTGTTTGCCTGTGAGAATGCTGGGTAATTTCATCTATGAAAGGCCCATATTTACCCTGCCTGGTCATTTACTTCCAATGATCACTTGGGCTTTTGAACAGGAGGCAGGAAAGAGGAGATGAGGGTAGGGGGAGCGTAGGATGAAAAACCAATTTTCTGCTGTGCGTGTTTGCTTCCCAAGGAAGGGAATCATGTCTGTCTCCCATCACCTCCAACTTGGCAGGGAGGAGGAGACAAAGAGGAATTTGTTTGAGATGACACCATGGGATGACCAGCCACAAGAAGGAACAAGGCAGTAACGAAATAATAAAAAAGAAAATAATCAAATACAAAAATTAAACGATAATTCAAAAAGCGAGGACGGGAATGTGTGCAAAGCGAAGATCTGACGGAGGTGAAGGACAATTATTGACACATACTATTGATATGAAACAAAAAACTAACCAAAAAGAGAAAAATACCACCTTGACAAAACAAAGATGGAAAGGTTCTGTGTTGACGTTTTTGTCTCTGTTCTTCTCGATATTGATATTGAGAGATTGAAGGACCCCACAGAGCCAACACAACTCAGCCTTGCTACCCCTTCCGGGAGAGAAGGTCCACCGATCCACCAGTTCCACAAAAGTGCCTCAGCATTGCTGCAGTGAAAGGTAAGCCCCGTTTACTGGTCCCTCAATGGGAGGCTGAGGGAGATTCAACACCAGAAAACACTAAAACATTGCCCTTTGGTAGTGGGACTAAAATATCTCACCATATTGAATAAAAAGTAAGAAAGTAAGAAAACTAAAATGAGGTTGCCACTGTTGCATCACACGTGGCACGGATGATTTTCATGCGGAACTATCGCGTTATTATTGGGTCAAGGTTGTGGCTAGAATCACTTGTTGAGGTGCCAAATCTTATTATATATTTGCCATGAAATCCAATACCGTGAAAAAAATATCAAATTAAATGAACTAGGCATATGGATTGCAAATCCATGTGAACTTGTACTACAACAACTGAATTCAGAATTCATGAATTCATATACCTTGCACACATCAGAGATCACATGCAAATGGATTTCACGCGACGTCTAAGAATAGCGTGCTAATGTATTGCTGTCACTGGGATTGAGGCATTGGCCATAGGGGCCGTGTGTCTCTGCTACCTGTAGGGGGCCACCTGCCACACATAAAGCAACACCCTGAGAATCCCATTGCCAAATGCATTTAATCTTCTCTATGAAACCCAAAACTACACTCACAATCTCTCACAGACACAAGGTCCTGAGGGGGAGAAAGGGGGCTTTTACTGGTCCTGACACAAGCCATTAACGCAGGAAGGCCAGGCTTACTGGGGCTCTGAAATACTGGGCTGGGACTCCTCAGTGGTGTGAGGATGAATCGTTTTGGGGCCCCTTTCGGGGGAAGAATAACAGTTTGCATTGATTTGGAGGTCGTGCTCGTTCAAATATCTAGAGACTGGCTTCTCGCCATATTATGATTCTTTTTTTTAAACTGTAACTCCTACTCGTCACAAACACACACACACACACTCAGACACACAAAAACACACACACAGACGCACACAAACACACACTTGCCCCACACACACACCGACAGACACACACGCGTGTGCAGGCGGACACGCACAAACACACAAACACATGCACACATTGCGTGATTTATGTTGTGATTCTAAAGATGTATATATTATGAAGTAGTAGTACGGTGTCAATGTGTGTTCCTTACACACAGAACTATGTTGATGCTCTCAAGGGGAAGTCTTTATCTCGAGAAGCCAATGATTTACATGCTGGCTTTCCCATGCCGTCTCCTGTATCACAGTGCCCCCTACTGGCCACATAATCTCCCTAATCGACACTGAACAACAGGCTTTAATAAGCTTAGCGTACTGTTGCCATATCCTTTAAATTGAATACCTCTTGAAACAGTGTAATGTTAACACATTAATAATGGATATAGCACGTGCATATATCGCACGGGAATGTATAAAAATGTATCACAGGAATCTGAAGTTGTAAAAGATATTTCAGACTACAATAAAAGGTGCAACTACATCCTATTGGAAAGATATGTTAAGTTACAGGAAATAATGTCATAATGTTTGAACTATATATATATCTATGCAGATATATGTAAATGTACATAGATATATTTATATAATTAGAACTGAGAATACTGCAGCTATTTGGCAAAGCATTTGATGTATCGGGTTAACTTTTCATTGCACAACCCACAAGAAGACTTTTACACAGCGAATATCAAACACACAAGAGAACGACCATGAGAAGCCAAACAGTATATCAATGCTGGTTCAACAGAAACACACACACACACACCCACCCACACACACACCCACACACACATACCAAATTGTAGAGGTCCTGCTAAGGTGAGGCCCTATCATACAAGTAAGGTCGCGACCTCTTGATCCATTATTGACTGTTAGCACAAGCTGTTGTTTCAGGTACCTTATGTCGAGTCCTCCCACAATAGAGGGGGATGGATGTACGGACTGGGTGAGTATATATATAATATGATATGATGGCATAATACCAAGTGGAAGAGCATTACCAGAGAGGAATCATTGGCAGCCATTATCAACGGGTCTGAGGATGGAAATCCTTCATGCTGTCTGCGTGTGGTCGTGTGTGTTGTTCCCTCGGACTATCAACGCAAATACAAAGGATTTCACGGAACAGGCGGGACACCCTTCCCTGGTGACACACGCACCCAGAAACACATTGGGCGGTTTACCATCGATGAGTGCGGCGGGTGTAAACCCCAGCTGTAGAAGCATGCCATCCAGTGCCTTACATTAGAGTCTGGGGAATAGGCCGGCTCTATTGTTCAACTGCGGTGAAGGGTGCGTCTAAAAGGGCTGTCGGCTGGAGCTCCAGAGCCAGGGTGAGTGACGAGGTTCCCCAGTGTGGGGATAGGGTGTGGGGGGGGGGGGCACAAGGCAAGGGGTGAGACCTCTGCAGACGCGTCGAAATGTCACTCGGCGACGGAATGGCCTCACTCTCTCCATCAGCAGTAAAAGCCAGCCACGGTGTGCTCCTCGCAATCATCTCCGATACTCTGTTAATTCTCCATGATATAACGCTCGTCCTCTCTAGCTGTCACACACGCGCACGCACGCACATGAACGCACACACACACACACACTCGTCCCCGCTGTTCCTGCATACTGCTAGCATACGCTCCACAACTCGTATTCCTTGGCCTCCGCGTGCTCACAGAGCACATCTGGTGGCGGACGTTGCTATGGCAACTCAGATTTAACACCAGCAACGATGGATTTTATTGTGTGCATGTATGTGTGTGTGTGTGTGTGTGCGTTTATGTGAGACTGTGCATGTGTGTTTATATGTGTGTTTATATGTGCGCGTGTGTGTGTGTGTGTGTGTGTGCGAGTGCATGTGTGTGTGTGTGTGTGTGTGTGTGTGTGTGTGTGTGTGTGTGTGTGTGTGTGTGTGTGTGTGTGTGTGTGTGTGTGTGTGTGTGTGTGTGTGTGTGTGTGTGTGTGTGTGTGTGTGTGCGTGCGCGCATCACAAAGCGGTCACTTTGCCTTGAGAACGTACAGCGCTGTTAATCCGTGCCGTGCACTCCCTGGTGCACGGCCCCCCGCCAGCGGAGTGTTTACCTAACAGGGTCGCGGCGGGAGGTCAAAGCATTCGAGGTCCTCCAAGAGTGTGTGTCCGTCGGGGGAGTTTCTGCCAATGAGTGTGCAGTCTACACACAGCGCATCGGTGACCTCTGACCCCCAATTCTCCGATGCACTTCATCTCCGCCGGGGAGCGGGGGGGGGGAGGAAGAGGAGGCAGGGGCTGCTTTACCTTGAGATCCACACATGGCTCACTACAGTGACGCAACGTTTGCAAATGGAGCGACTAACACCGACGGATAACCGCTCTGTAGAGTAGTGGGAGACGGGAAGCAGAGGGTGATGGAGGTACAGCAGGATACAAGGCCCTGGCACACACGTAGGAATGCATAACGATCCACACACATCAGATACCCCGACTACTTTATTATCATCTGACCGGATCCATCTAAATCCAGGAATGATAACGGGGTTGTACACTGTGTTGTACACTATTGCACTCAATAGTACGCACGCGTTAGCCCCTTATCCTTGAGTGAATTAAACCGACATCTCGTTTGTTTACGTCCTTCTCTCATTTCTTCAATCCCGTGTGTGTTCATCAGCACCACACACTCAAGACCCTACGCAGTGACTTAAACAAAAACAAAAACAAAAAAAACAAGGACCTCTGCAAGGCTTGTGGGTGTGTCGGTGAAACGGCGTTGTCATTGGTCCGCGCTGGGAGGAGCGCCCACCTGTGTCGTCCCCCCCCCCTATATATCAGAGCCCGGGGGGAGGGGGGTGGGGGGAGGACAGCAGCGCCGGATGGAAGGCCCCGTGCACGGCACAATGCTGCCGCGGTGCTGAGAGGAGCCCGGCTCTCCGCTAGAAGGCCCCGTGCACGGCACAATGCTGCCGCGGTGCTGAGAGGAGCCCGGCTCCTCCGCTAATAACGTACCCAGCATGTGTTTATCTGTGCCGGGCCAGGTTGTGTGGAGGAGGTGGGCGTCCAGGCCCCTGCCAGTGGGCTAGCAGGACCAATCCAAAGGGATTGCTCACTCGCTGCGTGAGTGTGTGTTGTGGTGGGGGTGGGGGGGGGGGGGGGGGGGGAGTAGTGTGTGTGTGTGTGTGTGTGGGTGGATGTGTTCCTCAAACAAACGCACACACACACACACACGTGCTAAGACACATGCATATGTGTGTGCGTGTGCACAACCGCTTGTGCATGTACGCAAAAAGGGGCCCGTGAGCGCACACAAGCACACGCACACGCACGCAAACATACACACACACACGCACGCACGCACGCACACACACACACACAAAGGGTAAAAAAGCTCTCTCTCTCAGGCCCCATTGTGTCTAATGTGTTCAACATTAATCTTACCCTTTGGGGACATTTTCTGTTGTGTTAATTACACACCACCGGGAGTCTTAATTAACACACAAACAAACACGCACACAAACCCGCACGAGCGCGTGCGCGCTCACACACACACACACACACACACACACACACACACACACACACACACACACACACACACACACACACACACACACACACACACACACACACACACACACACACACACACACACACACACACACAGGAATGACGAGCGGTGGACGACCAACAGAATAACCTGCGTGAGAGTGCTGGAGCTAATTAAAGGAGTGTGCGTTGACTCAGGTCCTCCTCAAGTAGGCTCCTGTGTGTGAAACCAACCAGAGCAGCCGCCAACACCCAACCCCGGCGTGACATCCTGCCTGTGCTTTCTCCACCACCCCTCCACTCCCTCGAACCACCTCCTCATCCACCGCCTCCACCACCTCCTCCTGCAACCCCTCGACCCAACCCTTCCACCACCACCCACCTCCACCACACCCCCCCCTACTACCTCCTCTACCACTGCCTATTCCTCCACCTCCTCCTCCACCACCCCCCCTCCACCACCACCACCACCTCCACCACCACCAGCCCCTCCACCACCTCCTCTACCTCCACCCCTGGCTTGGCAGGCTGCCAGTCGTACCGCGGGGTGACGCCTTGGGACCCCGGACGCATGGAAAACAATTAACCCCGCAGCGCTGTAAGTGGTCCGACGCCGCCGTCACCACCTGCCCGGCGGCCGCCACCGGCAGCTCCCTCCCCTCCGCAACCCGCCGGTCTCCACGGCGATTAAAGCTGGGGTAGGCAATCTATTTGGGATGCTTTCTTTTTTTTTATATTTGTTGGAAGTCTCTCAACGTCCCGACAGCAATCAATAAATCCAACGCTCGGACAAAATATATACAATCCGGTAGTCCAATAATAAGGCCTTCTAATCGTTTCATTTAGTCTCCATAAATGATTGGACATGGACCTGTCTGTCTAGAAAACTACCGCGCTACCTGTCTGTCTAGCAACCAACCAGGCTACCTCTCTGTCTAGCTACCTACCGCGCTACCTGTCTGTCTAGCTACCTACCGCGCTAACTGTCTGTCTAGCAACCAACCAGGCTACCTGTCTGTCTAGCTACCTACCGCGCTACCTGTCCGTCTAGCTACCTACCGCGCTACCTGTCTGTCTAGCAACCAACCAGGCTACCTCTCTGTCTAGCTACCTACCGCGCTACCTGTCTGTCTAGCTACCTACCGCGCTACCTGTCTGTCTAGCAACCAACCAGGCTACCTGTCTGTCTAGCTACCTACCGCGCTACCTGTCCGTCTAGCTACCTACCGCGCTACCTGTCTGTCTAGCAACCAACCAGGCTACCTCTCTGTCTAGCTACCTGCCACGCTACCTGTCTGTCTAGCTACCTACTGGGCCACCTGTCTGTCCAGTCTGTCCGTGCACGCGTTACCGTAGTCTTCCACGAGGCTAGGCAGAGCTATTGCTAAAGCTAGCGAGCTACTCATGTGTTTTTAGGGCGTGGCTTTGGAGGGAGGCCTGAAGACAGGGTTTAACATTTTGAAAGTTAGAAACTTTCAAAATATACCTTACGCTGGCTTGTTTCTCCAAACTGCCGACCCTACATTTTTAACACTAAACCAGTCTGCATATGTATGTATTCATGTGTATTCATGTGATTCAATATGTATTCATGTGTATGTGTGTTAGTGTGCGTCCGTGTGCATGTCTGTGTTACGGGGTGCGCTTGTGTTTGGGTAACCCGATCCATTTTATTGCATTCAGCCATCCCTCACATCAGATCTCGAGGAGGTGGTGAGGGTAGAGGTGGTGATGGTGGAGGCGGAGGTGGTGATGGTGGAGGTGGTGACGGAGGAGGAGGTGGTGGAGTGGTGACGGAGGAGGAGGTGGTGGTGGTGGAGGTGGTGATGGAGGAGGAGGAGGTGGTGGTGGTGGAGGAGGTGGAGTGGTGATGGAGGAGGAGGTGGAGGTGGTGGTGGGTGGAGGAGGAGGAGGAGGACGTGGTGGTGATGGAGGAGGAGGAGGTGGAGGAGGAGGAGGAGGAGGTGGAGTGGTGATGGAGGAGGGGGTGGTGGTGGTGGAGGAGGAAGAGGTGGAGTGGTGACGGAGGTGGAGGTGGTGGAGTGGTGATGGAGTGGTGATGGAGGAGGAGGTGGTGGAGTGGTGATGGAGGAGGAGGTAGTGGAGGTGGTGGTGTTGGAGGTGTCGATGGTGTAGGATGTTGTGGAGTAGGAGGAGGAGGAGGTGGAGTGGTGATGGAGGAGGGGGTGGTGGTGGTGGAGGAGGAGGAGGTCGAGTGGTGACGGAGGTGGAGGTGGTGGAGTGGTGATGGAGTGGTGATGGAGGAGGAGGTGGTGGAGTGGTGATGGTAGAGGAAGTGGTGTTGATGGAGGAGGTGGTGATGGAGGGCCCGGTCTGGAGGCCGTGGGGGCCTGCCTGTGTCCGCTCTGCCCAGTGTTGGGAGCGGAGTGGGGGGGTGGGGGGGCTGCAGGGTGGGCATGGAGGGCCCCTCGTGTCAGAGGCAGAGTAATGAGCTACGAGGTGACCCTCCGCTCCCTCCCCTGGCTGCGGCGCGCCGCGGGAGAGCCTAATTGCATCGCTGGAGAGCCCCTACGCGTCTTCAATTATGGATACAGCTGTAGCAGACGCGTAAAAGATGTATGGCATTTCCCTGGGATAAATTGGCCCGGATCGATCGGGGTAGGTTCCTGGCGAGAGCAGCTGAACGGGTGCAGCATGGAATTTCTGACCGGGCGCGTCCGTCGGATTGTGAATAGCAATAGCAACCGGAGGAGTGCTGTGTTTTTCTGTGGTTATCTGCAGGTGTGTGGGTTTGGGTGTGCGTGTGCATGATTGTGTGTCTGTGTGTGTGTGTGTGTGTGTGTGTGTGTGTGTGTGTGTGTGTGTGTGTGTGTGTGTGTGTGTGTGTGTGTGTGTGTGTGTGTGTGTGTGTGTGTGTGTGTGTGTGTGTGTGTGTGTGTGTGTGTGTGTGTGTGTGTGTGTGTGTGTGTGTGTGTGTGTGATTGCGTGTGTGCGTGCACTCTAAGTACCCGGAGGGTCACTTGCCTTCCTGACACATGAACACTTTGTCGCCGGAACCACACAAAGAGTGAAGGTTGCATTTATATATTTTATTACATGGCTTTGATGAATACTCGATTATGATTGGTCAATTATGACATTTCTGAAAAGCAGGCCGCAGCTATGGAGAGCAGGCCGTTGCCATGGACGCAGTTTCTTCAACCAACTATTCGCCGATGCAATAGAAACTTTTTTTAAACCAATAAAACCCTGTTCTGTTCTGTTTCAAACTAGTCGATTCTCAGTAAGTAGCCCTGCTATCAGAGGGATAAGGTGTTTTATTGTGACGTAAACCTCTTCAGGGACATGAAGGACCCTGACGCCAGTAAACACACACACACACACACACACACACACAGATAGGGATATTCGCACTTTTGTTCCCACAGCTGTTTACTATAGGGCCCCAAGATGCATCACACAGTACCTCCTCTTCACTGAGACCCCCAGAGAGGCCCACAAGAACCAAGAGGATCCCAGGAAATGCTACGCTTCCGTGGTTTCCCCGCTGGTATTATCAATGTCCTGTTGAACGTGGTGACAGCGCTTTGCTACACACTAGGCACTAGATGAACATTCTCTGTCAAAGCCATGCACCATGAGGACAGTCAGTCCGTATGTACAGGACCTCCTCAAGACCCTTGTTTTAGGTTTTTTTGACGGTTTGCTCAAATGGATCATGAAATATCTGAACCACATATGCAAATCAGGGGACCCCGAGTTGGCCCCCGATCCCCCAGGTTAGGAACCGATGCCATAAGGAACACAGCAGAGAGGACTACGACAGAACAGAGAGGAACCATAAGGAACCACCGCACCACAGTGAGCTAGGGTAGCATGTCCAGGGGGGTGGAATCCTGCTTATTGCTATTCAGCAGGCTATCCCAGCCACGTCCCGCCTGTGGAGAGATGAAAAGTGTAATATGTTCTGCATGTTTGGCGCCGGACATGGACATTTTTGAGAGCACGCCTCGCTGCTTAGTGTGATTAAAATTAAATCAGGGCGTATCAATCCTCGAAGGTTAATTTGTCTTACAACGTGCGTCTGAGGTGTGTTTTCCGTCCCGGGGACGCCCGTGGCGGCCGAGAGGTTAATAAGCTGCTTCACCCCACAGGAGCGCCGCGGACTTCAGGGGGGTGGGGGGGCGGAGTGAGTTGGAAAGCGGCGAGGGGGGTCAGTGGAAGGGCAGGTGCTGCAGAAATACCTGTGATCACCGTGACGCGGTCCGGTGTCCACAGACTGAATCACCGGCGGCACCACTCCCTGCTGGCCTCCCACTGGGCAGGAGACCGGGATGGGAGGCCCCGGGCGCCGTCTACCACCCCATGCCTCCCTGACCTCTTTCCGGGTAAGCACTGCGGTACGGTATTTTGGTCCAATAAATATTGTGATCATAAAAAAGAAACCCAAAAGGAGTTTGAAGTCGTCGCAGCATGTCTGACATTGTCCAGCCTACAATGCTCTGTGTCCAGTATGCAATTTGTGGACTTGGACAAGTCTTAAGACGGCAAAGTCTTAGAACAACGAATAGACAGGACATAAAAGCCGCCTTCTCCCATAGATAAGGTCCAGATCCAAACAAACACGTATGCACTGCGATAGTTTCCACCAATGTGCAATAATGGAGGGCAGGTGTGACCTGTATTATAAACCATCTGTGTGCGTTCCCTTCCAGGCGAGCTACACTGGCCACGCAGGTTTCTCCCTGCTTCTTACTGTAGGAGAGCTAGCGGGAGGCACTTCTAAACAACCTTTGAGCCAGGCTGGTTGTTCAGTGCTGGGTACTTTGCATTCACAGGATGTCGGGGAAAAAGTTGAACAGAAAGAGGAGTGCTAGACGGTATTGAATCATACCTTTGGTATCTATAAATACCCCGCTATACAATTCCACCGCCCAAGACTGTTGGATTTTCACACTAAATGTGTGCCTCCAGTCAGGTGCTAGCTGCTAATTAACCGAGAGAGGCTGAACGTCTTGGGGTTGAGGCTCACCATGCCGTGTGCGTCAATGTGGCAATGAAGAGCGTCAACGTAACACTAACGTGACCAAATGATTGTGTGAACCGTTGAATGTGTTAACAACACATTCGGGATTCATCAGACGTACACCCTTTGAGGACGTATGGCTGGTATGGGTGTGGCTGGTGCCCCTTCATCTTGTGTTTTGTGGGGTCCATCCCTATCGGGAGCTGGCACCCCTCTTTGTTGTATAGAATAACCCAGGGCCTTTAAAACAGTAACACTGTTTTTTCAATTGAAAAAAAATTGAAAAATTGATGAATAGATGTATAGCTGCACGCGCACACGTGTGCTCAGTTTGTTTGGATACTCTTTGGGTGTATTTGTGGGTGTAGGGATGTGCATTTTTGTGCGTTGGTGTCTGAATGTGTGTGCGTGTGTGTATGTGTTTGTAGGCGTGTGCGTACATGTGTGTTTGCGTGTGTGTGTGTGTGTGTCTGAGGGTGCATATGTGTGTGTGCTTGCGTGCTAGGATGCTTGAATTCATGCATCATGCGTGAGTCTCAGTGTGTGTGTGTGTGTGTGCGCACGTGTGTGCACGTGCGTGGACCGCCCAGTAGGCCCAGGGCCCCCCCGGGGCCCGTCGGTTCTCTCTTGTTTGTTTATACAGCCCGAGATTGGACCAAAGTCAAACAAGCGACTGGAGCCATCATTAAAATAATGGTGTGCGTTTTACAGCAGACCTCCACACATTCATCACTCCGCGGCTTAAGGCTTCACTGCTGCTGCTGCTGCTGCTGCTGCTGCTGCTGCTGCTGCCGCGCTTTCCCAAACCACGCCCTGCGCGTTTAATAAAACACTGTCAAAAAGAGGAGACAACGGAGAGAGGGGGAGAACCAAACAAACAAAACAAAGCAAAAAGAACGATCTGCAAGTGCTGCATTGGGGTGAGTTTCCCCCAGCACCTTGCAGCCATGCTAGCCACCCTGTGATGGCATTCATCAGACTCATGGTGCTCCGCTCAGCCAGGGAACACCCCTACCCACAGGTCACCTACAGTGAGACTGTTAGATCACCGCCTAGTATGTACAATCTCAACCTTTAGAACATCGCAATATCTCCGCACGTGATTTATGATTTAATAATACTAATAATGATCGTTTGCACTCGATGAACGGCGAGAGGGGTTGAGGTGGACGCGGGGATGAATTACCACGCGTGTGATGCATTCATCAGCCGGGTTAATTGTATACACTTTAACAGTAAGCAAATGTGTTTCCTAAGGAACCCTGCCTCTGCCTGCCGTTGAATATTGCTCCTTGTCATGCACTCGAAAAATAACCCCTCCAATGTCTTTACTAATTCATCCTCACTTGCCCTTACCGCGGTTCCACTTTGTTCTGTGCTATGGCGTCCTTTGTTGTGCCTGTGGCTGAATATAATGTGTGCATAATTATCACGCCGCCAACATTCTCCTTGCTGTTAGTCTTTGTAGAGGATTTGTAAAGCAACGGCATTTCTGCAAAAAAAAATAATGTTCTGTCAGGTTTCATTAAACGGAATGAAAGCACGACGGGGAAAAGCGTGTCAGGCCGATTTAAAACGAGAACAGAACTTTGCACCTGATGTGAGGCTCGCCCTCCTCTCATCCTCCGTTGCTGCGACCTGCGCCCCGGTCTTTGAGTCAGCAGTGGGGGCGTCTTTTAGGGGACAAAGTGCCAGCTGAAGACGCCATTTTGTATTCAAGGTGGCAAACACGTTCAACACAAATTGTTAAGCTCACACCTTTGATTGTTTACCTGGCACCACTGGCAAGGCCCCACACACACCACCATATGCATGTGCGTCAAACAAACACACACATACACATGCACCCACTCACACACACACACACACCCTTGAGACATATTGGCTGCTCTTTGGGCGACCCCCTGAGCCCAAACCAATTCCACAGAAGAGGCTCAAAGACAAATTAAACATGATAACATGTTACTAAGCCGGCAGGTCGGTTTGCACAACCAGGACCCATGCTCATTACAACAGCGACATATCCTTTATTGTGTCTAGGTTTGTGTGTGTGTGTGTGTGTGTGTGTGTGTGTGTGTGTGTGTGTCTGCGTGTGTGTGTGTGTGTGTGCTGCTGTGTGTTGTGTTGTGATTGCATAGCTGTTTGTTAACATTCTGATTTCATACCGGGGTCCCCAGTCTGTGTGTGGAGCTTTAACCCATGAGGCGGAAAAAAATAAAATAAAAATAAAACGAGTGCACAGTTGAAGAACTAAGTTAAATATTTGCAATTGCGAGCCACGATCTCGGTCAACAGCGTGGCCGACAGTTAGTGTTCGATCTCATTTGAAGGCAGATTATAAAGTACCGCGGGTGGTTGAGTAGGAACAGCGTGAAAAACAAACAGTCACTACAGGACTATCAAAGAGAAGAGGAGTAGGAAACAAAGCATTTGTTAAGCAGCCCAGAAAAAGAGCAACCCCTGCAGACTCGTAATACCAACGGCTTTCTCTCTTTATTAATATCCCCCCTTTCTCTCTGTGTTTCTGTCCTTTGTTTGGTTTTTATCCCGTTACATCTTCTTTCCCCCCTCATGGAAATGTCCTTTATTTTTTAGAAAGACATTACATATATTTATAACCTCAGTAATGAGATAAATGAATGTGTTATTGGAATTTCCTCTTTTGGGTCCAAAACACAACTTTTGATAAGCCTTTAGTGTTGCAGTAGAACTGTTACACTATTCGCCTCCATGTGAAACATGTGCAGGTATGTTCCTCCATGCAGACGACATCCCACACACACCCACACACACACACCCAAAGATATACACATCCATACAAAAAGGAATAAAGTTGAAGACGCTCACAGTCTCCAGTGGAGTGCTGAGCTTGTACGATAGTACACAACGCGCTGTATTTCTTTGTCTTGCTCATGAAATGGATCCATACTCTGACACTCATGCAGCTGATTCTGAGGAGGTCCTCTCCGGTACGTTGAAGGGTTAAGGAGGTACATCTGTCTCTCCAAGTGTGATTGAAAGCGACTCTGTGTGAAGTAACAGGTTGTAATACTAACGGAAATAACCTCTGGGAACTATTTGATCATAATTTCCATCTTCTAACTAGGACTTTATTTCGTTTTATTTCCCGGGTGAAGGGTGGAAGGCCAAACTTTAAGGGAAAAAAATAATGCTGAATAGAAATCACACGGTTCCTTGTGCCTCGTTTAACACGAGGAACGGCGAATGAAGTGTGTCGCTGAAACACGACCGTTATGAGGTGCACTGGAAAGCAAGGTCCTGGAGTCCCTGCATGATGCAATTGAATAGAAGACTGTTGGCAGACAGATACCATATCTATTCATCTGATATTGTATTTGTTGCGGTGCAGTTCTCAGGGTCACCTATAGGGGGGCTCTGGTGGTTCATCTTGATGTGTTCATTTTCAACGCGTAGGTGGGGAAGTTACTTAACAAGTCATTAAATCCACGGTTTAGATTAAATTCACAGTTGTATTGTTGTCTTTTGGAGTCAGCCGTGCAAGAACTGTAAGTTTCTTGGTTTTGTCATTGTCATATTTGCATATACATGTAACAATGTGTATGTATAAACATTCAGCATGCATATGCACTTGTCTCTGTATTTGTGTAAAACTGTTTGCCCCTCTCTGCATACAATTTGTCAATGACGTCACACGGCGTGTTCTTTGGGGATGAGACGGAGAAGACTGTTTGACTGACAAGGAAGATACAGAACACAGTTGGTTATCTAACGCCGAGGGATAAAGAAGCGTGTGAAAAATAGCAATCTGCTGAAGACAACAATTCCATCGCAACAAAGTGCAACAAGCACATTGTCAACACGATACTACCACGATCTGAGCATTATACAACACAGTATGGAGAACGCAGATGACAGAAGCAAGCAAAAGATCGATGCGGAGGCGTATTCCATCCCTTCGCTCAATTCAGCCAACAAAATGGAAGCCATCAGTGTCTCCTTCACCCAGATCATCATTGTGTCGCTTCCAAACTAGCCAGGCTCGTTCTGAGCCTGGCTAGTTTGGAAGCGACAGAATGCCTTGTAGAGGTGGAGGTCCCCAGAGCCAAGTAAACCAAGCACAAAGAGAGATGGACATAAATAAGAAACGGAACGCATCAAAGCCAACGCCAACGCGCAGAAGATCCGT
>OLKM01000491.1:67619-70103 GCA_900291075.1 Melanogrammus aeglefinus | reverse complement strand
GATGCGGAGGAGCGATATCCCATCTCTTCGCTCAATTCAGGACAACAAATGCGAGCCATCAGTGTTCTTCACCAGAGTCATTGCAATTGTGTCGCTTCCCAAAACTAGCCAGGCTCGTTCTGAGGCCTGGCTAGTTTTTAGGAAGCGACAGAAGGCCTGTAGAGGTGGAGGTCCCCAGAGCCAAGTAAACCAAGCACAAAGAGAGATGGGCATAAATAAGAAACGGAACGCATCAAAGCCAACGCCAACGCGCAGAAGATCCGTTTGGAGGCCACTCGTGAGTCCCAGCAGTTTTGAGAGACAAGAGTATCCGACAAATATAGACGTTTTATCTTTACCTTAGTGTTCGGCTGAAAAGGCCATGGAACGACATTCAAGTGACAACCGCAACCATTTGTCAGACTTTTTCTGCAGGCTGTCAGGTAAAGATCATCTCAAGCTCAAATATTTGGAGGACATGTTGATTGAGCTGAAAATACCAAAGACAAATGGCTACTTGCCTTTACTTATATATAGCCAGGGAGGCAGCGAGCACAGCTGAAGAGTTGCCCTTCCAACTGCACTAAAGTCGCTGCTCTGTTGGATCCAGCCATTCAAACAATTCAAGATTTCCTTCCCCACTTCCCTGCCAAACTTATGCCGAAGGAGGCCGGGGCGCGCGGCGACCCAAGTTAGAATATTGCTCGACTAACCGTGTCTAATCCAAACAAAAGTGTAAGGAAAAACCCAAGCAGTAAGACACGAGTGTCCACACGCTGCTCCAATGTGTCAACAGAGTAAAACACAGCAGCAAACACCGCCTCGATGTAAGCCAGCGATGTATCTTCCACCACAGACTTTAATAGGGGAGAGAATTTTGAGCCATGCTACCGGACGGAAGGAAGAAATCCCTTATGGTAAACAAGATCTGTTTCTACTGCTGTGCGTCAAAAACACGCCGAGCCAGGGATTGAACTGAAACCATCAAATGCATTGTGTGAACGTGACTGGCAGCTCTCAGCCCTCACCGCCGTCCACCACTGCAGGGGCCAGACCTTCCAGTCTTCAAGAGCATGGTGGGTATGGATGATGGGCCTCTGACTAGCTGTTACGGCTTCATGCACCAGAGTGGACAAACCTCGATTCTCAGGGAAGTCTTGCTCCAAATTCTGTTCAGTGCAAGTGCAATCAAAATGACTAGATAGATAAAGGGAAGAACGACTCCTTACATATGGGACAAACTGTACTGGGAATGGGGAAGCACTTTGCAGAATAACTGTTAACGAGAAAATGCATTTCCTGCAGAAAATGCGGTGAGTGCTGTAGCACAAAGTGAGGTTGAAAATAGTTTTTAATAAAGCCACATACGTAGATAAAGACATAAAGAAACGTTAAACGGCTTAAATCAAGTGAAGGGATTTGAAAAAAGTTCAAAAGTCTAAATGGAGTAAACAATGTAAACATGCACACCATTAAAGAAATGTAAATGGTTGGAAACACATATAGTGCAGTGAATGAAAAGAGCAAAGCATTGCTAAAGAATGCGATATGTTAAATAATTAACTGAAGAATTGAAAGTTAAATGTGTATTGCCCTGCACTTGCTGGTGTGGTGCGTTGTGTGTGGTGTGTGTGTGTGCGTGGTGTGTGGTGGTGTGTGTGTGGTTGTGTGTGTGTTTGTGGTGTGTAGTCTGTGCGTGATGTGTGTCTCGTATTGATGATGAACGTCCTCCTAAAGTAGCCAAATATGGCTGGAAAACTGCCCAATCTGGGACCACTGCAGAACGTCATAACGCTCCAGCGTCAAGGTAAGTACAATTCCGTTTAGATATTATTGAAGATACAAGTGTGTAGATTTGTTAAATGGTTTGAACGAAGATAAACGGTTGAAAATTGATCTAATTACATCTTAAACAGTTGAAGTACCATGTTAAAAAAAAAAAGATAGTACTTTAAAGAGTAGAATATCTTAAAAAGTATAAGATATTTAAAAAATCTGAAAAGAAGGGCGCGATTCCAACGTATTCTGAACATTTTGAAATTTGAATTGAGTCTCCAGTTGAAAAATTTTGGAAGGAGGCCGGTGCTAAAGTTTGTAGAGAATAATAAAGAAAGAAAGCTAGAAAGAAAGAATAAAACTTATGAAGAACAATAGTTGAGCGCTGCATGCAGCACTCACTTAATTATAGAATCAGTGAATGACCAATGAGCATACCACTCCCTATGTTGATCCAGTAAAGAGAGCCCAGCATTAGGTCATCTCAAATCCACTATGTCTGATACACCGGCCCTTCTGTCAAAGGACTATCCTGCTGCATGGGAGAGTTTTTTAGGGGTACCACAAGGTTAGAAAGCCAAGGAAAGAGATCCATACTCCCCAAAGTTTAACTTGGCCATCATTGGCGCTGTGTACCAGGGCGCCACCCACAAACATTTTGAAGTATATCTCCTCAAAAACGCACGCCAGATGATGGCGTTGCTTGTTGTTGTGGGGGACAATCAGACC
>OLKM01000491.1:57619-62619 GCA_900291075.1 Melanogrammus aeglefinus | reverse complement strand
CAATCTCTTGCATCATTTATTTATGCACCTATTTACTTGTTTATTCATCTCAGATTTCAGATGTGTGGTCTCAAAGCTAGTTAGCCTGACTGGCTTCACGGACTGGTTAAAACGGGCAGAAGTCAGGGCGGGGTTGGCCAAAGAAGTTTATTATTTGTAAATGCTGTCAGGATCAAACACTAAGAAGATTTTTTGTTGCTAGTGCCCTACAAACAAAACAAAAGTTGTTGTGGCAGTCTCTGCAGAACTCTATGGCAGGGCTAACCATGAACTCAAAGGTGCAGTATGTAACATTGACACCCCACGTTTAAAAGGGGCAGCTGTAGGGGGCGCCCCATGACTCAACATGTAATGCAAGGACCACTAAAGGCTCAGTCCTTACGGCAACAACCAGGGTTCAATTCCTGCCCTAGGCCATACGCTCCCTGTCTCCCCTACCTTCCTGCCTAACTCACAGTTTCTTCATGAATAAAGCACAAAAATAAATCTTTAGTGCAGTCCAGATCCACCACACCAGGAGAGTAGTCTGCTCCCGCCCTCTGCTCCCCTGAATCGGGCTCTCGAGGGTTGCCAGGTCGATGACCCTGAAAGAGCGCGGACTGAGCTACAACATTATATTCCAAGCAAACCGATTTTGAAATGGTGTGACCCCGATCAGGTTTGGGGAAGGGAAAATATCCAAACTTTACATACCCGACACCCGCAGGAAAATCATGCAGAAAAGAATTGGGAGAACCGGTGAAATAATTGCTGACCTGAGTCAGAAGCGGGCGCACAGAATCAGGCTAATGATCCGGGTGTGACCAGCCTAAGCTGTCTCAATCTTTCAAATGCAACTCTACGATTATTCATGTTTTAGCAGCGCTCTGGTCACTGCAGCTTTCTGAAAGAGGATGAGGCGTTGTAGGTTGGGGGGGAATCTATTACAATCTCTGTTGATCCCCTTCGTCTGCTTGCATCCATTTCTGCAGCATGCTGTGTTCCTGTGCCAATTTGTTTCATATCTGGCAACCTGGGGTACTCTAATACAAAAGATAACCATGGCACACAAAACACAAAACAAAACAAAAACAAGCGCTCCGACCCGGAGAGGACGATTCAAAGGAGAACGGGCTCGCTGTAGCATTGTCTTCGGAGAAGCCAGCATTTTGACTATACTTGTTTCTTCAATCTCTGGTGACCCGTAACAGTCATTTTCTGATTTAGTAGAGTACAATCATTACATATTGTACTTTTAAACAGATCCCTGACAATGTAGATGTTCCTCGCCTACAAGTCCCCTGATGCGCAGCCAGACAGAAGCATCGGGTCTATATATTACAACAAGTTTCATCAAAATATGCCTATTTGAAATGCCTATGCTTGCCAATACATCAGCCGCGCCAGACAGCCCGACAGAGAGAGAGAGAGAGAGAGAGAGAGAGAGAGAGAGAGAGAGAGAGAGAGAGAGAGAGAGAGAGAGAGAGAGAAGAGAGAGAGAGAGAGAGAGAGAGAGAGAAGAGAGAGAGAGAGAGAGAGAGAGAGAGAGAGAGACAGAGAGGAGAGAGAGAGAGAGAGAGAGAGAGAGAGAGAGAGAGAGAGAGAGAGAGAGAGAGAGAGAGAGAGAGAGAGAGAGAGAGAGAGAGAGAGAGAGAGAGAGAGAGAGAGAGAGAGAGAGAGAGAGAGAGAGAGAGAGAGAGAGAGAGAGAGAGAGACAGAGAGAGACAGAGAGAGAGAGAGAGAGAGAGAGAGAGAGAGAGAGAGAGAGAGAGAGAGAGAGAGACAGAGAGAGAGAGAGAGACCGATAGATAGCTAGATATCTAGCTAGATGGATAGACGGATCTAAAGCCTTAAAGAACAACAACTGAGTGACAGTGAGTACCGCAGACAGACAGGCTGCCAAGTGCCCCCAGGGTGTCCCACGCCCAGTGACTCACCCAGATCTCTTTATAGCTGCAGAGCCTCGATAATGAACTCGCATGCTTTTTGGTCCATTTAGCCACGCAGTCTCAGTAGCGGTTAATGGCTGATAAGGCGCTGGTGATTTGACTAAGAGAGACAGTGCGAGGGGGGGGGGGGGGGAACTGCGGTCGCCACTGCGTCTCTCCCGGCTCCCATATCATCAGCTAATTTCCGCCTGGTGTTTTCATGGTAATTACTGGGGCGCCGTCCCCGTGCGGCACGCCGGACGAAACCGCCCAGAATCACAACAACGGGACAAAAGCAGTGGGGGGAAGCGCAGAGTTCATTACGGTGTCCATTTTCCTGCCGCAACTCATCAGGGCGCGGGTCTGCTCGTCGCTCTCGTGATGCTAGCAGGGGAGAGACGCCAGCGCCGCGCTCTAGAGAGAGGATCCATCAGTAAACAGGCGACCGCAGAAGGGTCGTTTTAGTTTCCTTCGTTTTTTTCGCTCCTTTGTTCGGGTCTCCCCCCCCCCCCCCACCCGCCCCCCACGCCCTCCCGTGCTAGGAGCGAGCGTGAATCGGGTGCCCCTGTGGTTAACACCGCCATGTGCCCTCGTTTTCGGAGGGCATCGCCGTATGGGAGGCACTTAGACCCGCTGGCCATAAAATACAGCCGGCGCCAAGGTGAGCCGTACCTCTAAATATCCCTGTCCAACCTGGGCTAGCATAGAAGGGCCTGGACCAAAATTGGGCCATGGAGGAGAAATATCCAGAAAAACCAATAGTGTATGATATTATATGGGGGGTGTAAGACTTGGCGCTATCTTGGTTATATAGGTTACCTTCTATGTGCTATACTATGCTTTAACAAGCTATCTGAACAAGGTGGTGCAGTATGTAGATTGGGATTTTTTTTCTGTCAATATGTCCTACATTATTTCCTTCGTGCTTCCGGGATCCCTTCATTTCAATGATAGAAAAGAAAGCGCAACACCATTCTGGTTGGCTCTTATGAATATTATGTTTTATTCCGCAATACCGTCTACATCAAAGGCCCTCCTCCCGTGGTCCCGGCCCTACCGATACGGCGGAGTAAAAAAAAAAAAAAGATAAAAAAAACAGAAAGGGGTTTTAGGTATGAAACATTTAACAGCATCTTTCATTCATGAGTGAATCAAGTCGTGTTTTAACAATAGAGGGGGAAAGCGCTGATTCAGGGAGACTCGCTGGGTAATTGATAGGGATCCTCTGAGACGCTCCCAAGGGGTACTGCCGCATCAGGAATCCCTACACCACCGCGGGAAAACACACAGCCGCACAGCCGCCGCGGAGTGGGGGTTTATTCCCTCCTCTTCCCCGTCGCAGAGGCTCCACGGATCCAGAGGACATGTGCCCGGGAACAATGGGGATGGATGTGTGTGGAGAGGCATCAGATTTGGCGAATAAATGCAGCGGTGAGATGAATATAGAGTGGGCATTTATGTATTATTTAATTTTTATTTTAGATTTATTTGTCAGGGGCTGTACACATCAATCAACATCCCAGGATAACACTTGAGTGTAAATGTGTCAGAGTTAGCCAGGAGGCTAACTCTGACACATTTACATTAAAGCGTAAACTGAAAACGGGATTGATGTGTTGGGAGTTCGCCCGGACGCGGGTCTACGTCTGCTGCCCCCGGCAGGTCAACAACACATCTCAAACTACAGTAGGAGAACAACAGGATATCCAATCCAAGGATTTATACTAATACAAAAAATAGTAAATGTTTTGTTTTAATTAGGAACATTACATAATCATGATCATTTGCCACAACAGTCGTTGGTTTGAGTTATTAATTAATTAATTGATTAACATTTCTAATTACATTCCCATCTTTACATTTTACATTTACATTGCATGTAAATGTAATCTAAAGGTAAATATATAAATATTAGGATTATTATGATTGTGATCTAGTTTTATATTGTTATAGTATTAGCAGTATCATAATTATTATATATCATATGTTTATTTACATTATTATTAGCCTTTTGACAGTGAGTTTCCATTATTATCAACATTATTTGCATTAGTATTATTTGCATTTGTTGTATTATCAGCCTCTTGACTGTTTGTTTCTATTATTATTCACATTATTCAAATTATCAGCCTATTGACTGTTTGTTTCTATTATTATTCACATTATCAGCCTCTTGACTGTTTCTATTATTATTCACATTATCAGCCTATTGACTGTTTGTTTCTATTATTATTCACATTATCAGCCTATTGACTGTTTGTTTCCATTATTATTCACATTATCAGCCTATTGACTGTTTGTTTCTATTATTATTCACATTATCAGCCTCTTGACTGTTTCTATTATTATTCACATTATTAGCCTATTGACTGTTTGTTTCTTTTATTATTCACATTATCAGCCTATTGACTGTTTGTTTCCATTATTATTCACGTTATTTGCAGCCGATTGACTAGCTTACTAGCATTAGCGCCCACAGCATTATTACCGTGATATAATGGTGCGGGTGGATGAGAGGAGACGTCATGTAGCCACATAACCCCCCGTCCCCCCGCTGCGTCGGAACCACCAAACGAGACACCCCCCCCCCCCCCCTGCTGCTTCATTAGCCCCACATGATCCTTCTACAGTCCCAGAATGCACTGCTCCGACAAACCGCTGTTTAACACACAGAGGCACACCAAAAGACCAAACACAAGCCAACTAAAAGATTGTTTTTGTTGGTGGTGGGTAGAAAGATAAATAGATTGAGACGGAAAAATACAGAGGAAGGGCGAGATGGAGGGAGGGGGAAATATAGACAAGAGACAGGAAGAGAGTGGTGGGGAGAGAGAGAGAGAGAGAGAGAGAGAGAGAGAGAGAGAGAGAGAGAGAGAGAGAGAGAGAGAGAGAGAGAGAGAGAGAGAGAGAGAGAGAGTGCGAGAGGCTGACTGTCCAACCATAGGGCGTAGTTACGGGCGGAGGCAGCAGGCAGCTCCTGACGGGGCTGTGTTCTGGCTCACACCATCCACTCCGCGTTCTGACGGGGTTCTGCTGACGTGCTCCACCTCCCCCCAGCGGTGGAGATAGGGGGGGGGGGGGGGGGGGGGGGGG
>OLKM01000491.1:25119-50119 GCA_900291075.1 Melanogrammus aeglefinus | reverse complement strand
GGGAGGGGGGAGGCGGCGGGGCGACGGCGAGCATGCACGCATGCCCTGGGAAGAGGCGGGAGGAGGCGGGGGCGGGGGGGGGCCGCGCCGCCGGCGGGGGAGGGGGTGGGGGAGGCGGGGGTGGCGGGGGGGCCCCGGCCATGGGGGGGGCCCCCGCTGCTCCGAGGGCGGGGCCGGCAGCGATCTGTGGAGCGGCGGGACAGAGAGAGAGAGAGTCAGAGATGGAGGGGGTCGCCATGGAGACGGGGAGGGAGGCTGAGGGAGGGCTGGGGGTTCATCAAATTGTTATCGATTTTGATTTTAGCGTCAAACGATAACAAAACTGATATAATCGAGTTTTCGATATGTATATATCTTTTTTTTCTTTCATTCAATGTTTTATAGAAAGTGCAAAACAGCTGGATACACATCTGTACATTAGTGTAGCTTTGAAAATGTTCTATTTGACCATTTTGTTGACATTATTCAATTGAAAATTAAAAGAAATTTTTGAAATTTCAAAGTTCTCAGCTTTTTGGGAGAGACATGCATGCTGAATAAATACAACATGTTTTCAAACTCGAAAAATAATCGTTTGAATAATCGTGATTTCAATATTGACCAAAATAATCTTGTTTGTTTTTTTTTCGCGTAATCTAGCAGCCCTAGGCTGAGGGACGCCCGCGCCGGGCCGTGCGTGTCCGCGACATGCTACAGCGCCACCTCGACATATATGTGGCAAAGAATGTGGAACAGAAAGATGCCGAGCCCACTGGACTGTGGGACACACGGTCGCCGCGCGAGTAGCTCACATGCAAACGCCTTTCAGTGTTGCTACCCAGCGCCAATAAAACCAAACGAATCAATCCATATCTGGTCCAACTGTTGTACTGTGATAGTCCGGCAGGTGAACTCCGAGGTTATCGCCCAGGATAGCTAGTGTTTCTGCTATCAGCGGCGGGGGGGTATCGCGACTCAGAGTGCAGCCGGCAGGGCTAACGAACACACTGATAGTGTTCTAACATATTACAAATTACAGCCATAACTACGCGCTCCGCGGTGCCTTGATAGGAGCCTGTGCTGCCTCGTCAGTTCCACCGCAGACAGGAAACGGGATGAGACGGAGGCAGGCAAGGCAGCCCATTCAGGTCACAGATAACCCCCCCACCAATCAAGTGTTCATCACCGACCCCCACATTGACAGACTATTAGGCCCGGGACAGAAGTGAAATTAAACCAATTCCTGATAAGAAAGTGCCTTGCAGTCCCATTACACGATTAGCATATCGCTGATACACACAAACACACACACACACACACACACACACACACAGGCAATCGTAGAATGCAAATGCACACACACACACACACACACAAACACAAACACATAAGCGCATGCACGCTCACACACACGCATGCACGAGCACTGCGTAAACATATGTTTGTAATCATCGATAACACCCGTGGAGAAAATGTTTTGACACTAAACACGTGCAAATATCACAAATACGTAGCGCAGTGCAAAAGAGACATGTATTTGACCTTTTGGCGCTAAAGAGAGGCCTCCATCCGCCCCCCCCCCTGAAGATTACCCGAGTGGTCACTTCCACCCCAGACCGGATGGACCACCGAGGGGCGGGGAGGGGTCCAGCCGGCGGCCACGGGCCTCTTCCAGCGTCTCATCAGGCCCGGTGTAATATGTGGTTAGCCTCCTTTGAAGCACCCGGTGTTTCATTACACAGAGCCATCAGTGGATTGGTTATTAAGGAGGAAATTAAAAAGGTGTGGCACAAGGCACGGCGCCTTTAACGGCGGTGGCCGCGACCACCGAGCCCCCCCCCCCCCCCCCCCCCGACATCCAATCATCACACGCCTGTCAATCTCCGCACCGGTCCAGGCCTTTATAAGATTAATACGAGAGAACGGAGGCAAATTAGCTGCTGCATTAGAGCGCCGTCACTTACCTAGTACCGAGGGTCCCCCCGGAACTCTTGTGTCTCCTCTATCTTTCTGTCTCTCTCTCGCTCTCTCTTTGTCTTTCATTCTATCAAGCTCTCCGCACTTTATCTATCTTTCTATGTGTCTCTCTCTTTGTCTCCTCTTACATCGAGATCTCTCTCTTCCTCTCTATCTTTCTATATCTTTCTTTATTCTATCTCTCTCTCTCTCTTCCTCTCTATCTTTCTATATCTTTCTTCATTCTATCTCTCTCTCTCTCTCTCTTCCTCTCTATCTTTCTATATCTTTCTTTATTCTATCTCTCTCTCTCTTACACCAAGTCTCTCATTCCATCAATCTATCCCTCTCTCAATCTCGCTCTATCGCTTATTATATCAATCTTTCCTTATATAGTCTTTCACTATGATTGTTTCACTACATCTCTCTCAATCTCTCTCCCTCTCCTTCTATCTCTTTCTAATCTTGTCTATCTGTCTCTCTCGCACTGTGTGTCTTTCTCTCCCTCCCGGGATGCCTGCAGGGTATATAGGGGAACCCGGGGTACCAGGGCCACACCACGGCTGGAGTGGTGGACGGAGCGATCGATGGCTACATGCATGAGCATGCATGATAGATAGGCAGGCAGGAGGCGAGGCAGGCAGGCAGGCAGACAGAGGTGAAAATTGAACGTCTCTTAGTTTAAATTATCTGGCAAGATCTGTGTATAGATTTGATGTTTGAATTCAATATTGATGTCCACACACACACACACACACACACACACACACACACACACACACACACACACACACACACACACACACACACACACACACACACACACACACACACACACACACACCACACCCACACAAACCCATACCCATGAGATCCAATTAAAATGTGATCCATCCTGACCAACCAGCAATTTTGTTCAGCTCATGGAATCATATTCCATAAAACACATTAATTTGAGGACTGTTCACACCTGACAGTGAATGTGTAGCGGGCCTGATAACCCCACTAATAACTTATGAAACCAAAGTGTAACCGAGACTGTCGAAGAGAGAGAGAGAGAGAGAGAGGGAGAGGGAGAGAGGAGAGAGAGAGAGAGAGAGAGAGAGGGGAGAGAGGGAGAGAGGAGAGAGAGAGAGAGAGAGAGAGAGAGAGAGAGAGAGAGAGAGAGAGAGAGAGAGAGAGAGAGAGAGAGGAGAGAGAGAGAGAGACAGAGACAGAGAGAGAGAGAGAGAGAGAGAGAGAGAGAGAGAGAGAGAGAGAGAGAGAGAGACAGAGACTGACAGACAAGAGAGAAAGAAAGAGAGAGAGAGAGAGAGAGAGAGAGAGAGAGAGAGAGAGAGAGAGAGAGAGAGAGAGAGAGAGAGAGAGAGAGAGAGAGAGAGAGAGAGAGAGAGAGAGAGAGAGAGAGAGAGAGAGAGAGAGAGAGAGAGAGAGAGAGAGAGAGAGAGCGAGACGGACAGAGAGAGAGGCAGAGACAGAGAGAGAGTGGGAGACGCAATATTCGTCCACATCCTAGCTGTCTTTGTTAACTGTAAGTCTCTTCCTCTGTGGCCTCTGTGTTGGGGACAGGGGAAGAGGAACAGCACTCGTGTCTCCTTGCTGGCCTCATCTGGAGCTGCAGGAATTGAACCAAACATTGCTAATAGGAAATCTACCCAGCAGACTACAGGGATTCACGGTTGTGCGAGGGCGAGCAGGAGGTCAGAGTGACAGGTAATTATCTCAGAGCGTTGCGTGATGGAAATTGTCTGTCCCAATCTCATCGCTCTTGGAGGAATTCAATTAGCAGGTGTTTACTGGGTAAACTGTGATTACATAAGCTGGAGAAATATAGCTAATTGCTAGCCACCACAAATACATCACTAATGCCTCCATCGTGTTCAGCCCAAGACCGTAAGGTGCATTTATAAATAAAAATGCTATGCTCAAAAACTGTTTAAGTGTCGATTTTGACACAATTTAGAATAATTCAGCAAGCAGGGTGAGAATCCAAGGCTTTGGATGCGCACCAGAAGCAGAGCAGTAGGCAAGATTTAGAGGAAATTCCACTAACAGACTTTGAAATTTGAAAAGACAGAGGGCATAAAGAAAACCTCGCTCTGCCCTGAGCTCCAAGCACCAAATGATTCTCCCATCAGTAGACCAGCCCGGCTGGCCAGAGAAACACCGACAGTAACTTCTTCGCTTGATTGGTTGTTTTTTCGGGCCGCGGGTGGTTTTCTGACCGCCTTTCGGACTTTTGGTCAAAAGGCGCTCGTAGAATAGTTGTTTTAGAACCTCCAGACATTGGCTTCAATGTTTTATGAGTGCTTTGATAATTTTGACAACATATTTTTCAGAAATGTTGCCTCCTGCCACTTTTTCTTGCACATCTTGCACAAGATTCAAATCATAACAACAAGGCTATAACGTTGATGTGGATATTTGTAATAGCAGTAAATAAACATCATATGTAATACATATCATCCACTATTGAGTACACAATCATGTGCAATGGATAAGCAAGCAAACTAGCGCTGTGACAGGCCCAAACTAAATATATCTACATCGATCGATCGAGTATTGCAGATATAAAGACAAAAAGATTATTGTGGTTGCCACAATCTGCCAGTGATTGTCTAAAAAAACGCACCACACAACCACTGCAGAAGGCGCACGATGCAGAGAAAGGAGTTGACATGCAGCAGCAGAGAACCACGCACCCACCTTGGCTTTCCACTCCCTGATAAGTCTCTGAGCCTTGGTGAGTTGCTCTCTCATTTTAGTTAACTAGACAGATGCAACACAGACACACGCGCACCCACACACACACACACACACACACACACACACACACACACACCACACACACACACACACACACACACACACACACACACACAGAAGACAAGAACCACAGCTCAGAAGGATGGAGAAAACAGAGAGCACAAAACAGAAGCACAGACAGAAGTGAGTTAGACAGAGAGGAGGGGAAACTGTGGCACATTGTAAACAACAGAGACAACAACAACAACCCAATACAAGGAGTAGAAAGCAGGGGGGGGGGGGGGTGGACGTGGAGTAGGAAGAGGAGGAGGAGGATGAGGAAGGATGAGAAGAAGAGGGGGGGGGGGGGGCGGGGGGTGTCCATGACACCGTACATGTTGATAGTGGTGCAACATCACAGCTCCATTTCCCTACATTAATTATTTGTTGTGAGAAAAAGGCAGAGTTTATGGTGCATTTACACCAAAGAATGAGAAGCGGTGTCTGCTTTGAAAGGGAGACGTGAATGTGAAAACACTGATGGGTACATAAAAGGAAGTTGACTAAAGGCAGGAGGCAGTCAGATGCACCATCAAAAGGTTCTCTCCCTGTAGCTCGTGTCCCAGGCGCTGGATGTAAACTCACGTCTGTTTCATCTCTGTGGCGCCTGATTATATGATGGACATTCACTCCCACCCGGCAGGTCTTTTGTCTTAGCATTGTTCCCGGGCTCCGCTTTGATAGTTTTACCCTGGGTGCGGTTGCCACGGTAACACAGGGGAATAAATGCATCCTGGTAAGCAAATCAGAAGATCCCCCTATTAAAACCTTCACGCCAAAAAAAAGACCACACTACTTAGTGACACCGGGTCAAAGAGGATTAAATATTTAACACTTATAATGGGAAAATAGATAGGGAAATTCACCAGCAGCCTGGACTTAAATATAACTTCCATTTTTGCAAGATATTCGAAAGAGGCAGAAAAGAGGTGCTTTTGTTTAAACTTTACTTTCACCCAAAGTCCTTGAGAGTAAGAATGAAACCTAGCGCAGTTAGACGATTTAGAAACTCACACAAAAAAAAACCCCCATCAAACTTGATTTTCTGGACTCAGACCTCGGAGCGACTGCAGTCGTCCGCGGTGAGGGAGACAGCGCGCGCAGGGCTGTTAACACGGCAGCGGGCAGCAGGCCGCCACACCGCGGGTGAGAGACCCAGCGCTGTCACGGTGGCAGTCGGAGCGGAGAGTGGGATCCGATAATGAGACCGGGGCCCGTCGGATAAGAGCCCTGTATCAGACGACCAGAGGAGGGGGAGGCGGGGAAACACGAGTGATCCACCACACCCGCCTCCCGGGGGCAGGGCGAGGTCACATGGCCGCGCGGCGCCAGGTTGTTAAAGCCGATGAATGGTATGGCGAGCGCCGGCGGCCGGGCGGTGCTGCATTATTCATCGGCGCCGGGGCTAATTCGCCGGACGCCTCCTAACGCCGTGCTCCGGGAACGGGGGTGTGGGCGCAAGAGACGCCGCTGGGGATGACTTCCCTTTTTGTTGGGTGATTTCAAAACAACCGGCTGGGTCTGTGCTCGACGGCCTAGTGGCGGGGGAATCAAACGGACGAGATCGAGAGACGGCCCCGGCTTGTTACCGCTGCCGAGTTCGCTGGCGACGCGCTCTCGTTAGGACGGCAGGCGGGGCGAGGAGGAGACACTCAGACATGCACGCCGTTTTTATGCCTTTTTGTTGCTCTTGGTTTTTTTCCGTACTTCCAAGAGGGGCCTTTGCCACGAGAAAACTAACATCTCTACCTCATTACTATTCAGCAAAGTAGCAAGCGCATCTGTGTGTGTGTGTGTGTGTGTGTGTGTGTGTGTGTGTGTGTGTGTGTGTGTGTGTGTGTGTGTGTGTGTGTGTGTGTGTGTGTGTGTGTGTGTGTGTGTGTGTGTGTGTGTGTGTGTGTGTGTGTGTGTGCATGACTGTGTATTTGTGTGTTTCTGTGTGTGTGCGTGACTGTGTGTGTGTGTTTGTGTGTGTGTGCTTGACTGTGTGTGTGTGTGTGTGTTTGTGACTGTGTTTAACTGTGTGTGTTCGTGACTGTGTTTGACTGTGTGTATGCGTATGTGTGCGTGCGCGCAAGCGTGCGTGTGTGCGTGAATGTGTGTGAATGTGCGTGCTTGTGTGTGTGTGTATGTGCGTACGTGTGAATGTGTGCGTGTTTGAGGGTGCGTGACTGTGTGTGTGCGTGCGTGACTGTGTGTGCGTGCGTGTGTGTGTGTGCGTGACTGTGTGTGTGGGGGTGTGTGTGTGTGTGTGTGCGTGCGTGACTGTGTGTGGTGTGTGTGCGTGCGTGACTGTGTGTGACTGTGCGCGTGTGCGAGTGTGTGTGCGTGTGTTAATGCCTGTGGATCTGGAGGCTCGGTGCTCCAGTAGATTGTAGCGCTGTAGTCAAAGGTGCATTAGCCTCACAGCGGCCGCGGCGCGGTTCAGGTCCACCCCCAGTGGCTGGACGGAGCCCCCCCCTACCCAGAGGGCTGTTTGGGTTACTGTCCAAGGCGGGAGGGGGGGGGGGTTAATCCCAGGCTCTGTTCACTCCCAACAGTTACCTTTAATTGTTAGTGGGGCCGGGTTGTGCTCTAATATACTGAATGTATCCTGGACATCATCATCAGCTGGAGGGGTTTGGATTGGATTATGTGAAAATATTATGATGTTAAATATTGCATCCAGTCTATATGAAAGGATTTTAGTTCAACAGAATGAGACAAATGTGAAAAATATCCTTAAGATATCTCCATTAAAAATAATGTATACTTTAAAAAGCAGATTGCAAATATGTAAAGGAGGCCATCCTTTTGGGGCATGCCTGTTACACTGGCTCAACAGAAATACGCACCGCCTGTATTTTCAAAGAGTACCTTGACTCATTCCAATTGACCAGCGTTCATGGATGGAATTTGAGACGGGCTGGAGCGAGCTTGGAGGGGTTTGTTCAGGTCACACACTAGCTCAAAGTTTTGGAGGTTGAGGGAGATACGAGAATCACTCCTATCACAAAAGAAAAGATGCAGCCAGAAGCCGGAATCATAAAAATACATTGATTTTAAACTTTTAAGTTGGCAGTATAGTATAGCATACCTAGATTTAAACTTTATTGGCAGCACAAAAAGGCTACCATCGATGCAGTCTCTGCAAATTAAGTGTGCCGTGAATATTATGTGGATGAACCCTGAACCAGCTCTAAATGAAGAGCTGTTGTTCACGTTAGGGGGCAGGATTAGTGCCAAAACACGCCACTCGACCAGGTCACTTAAAGCAAACAAGAATCTAATAAGGCCCTAAGCTTTGGTTAAAGTCCCGTGGTACATATGCCTCTCTTCTCAGAGGAGCTGAAGAGCACTGCAGTGTCAATGCATGGCTCTGGTTATGCGAGCGTCATCTTTAGAAGAATCAAACCACAGAAAAATAGAAAACAAGCCACTCCACCAAGAGCAGCCGTCCTTTGAAAGGGCTTTCTAGGTACGGACCCACAGACGGCACTGCCTGCTAACACACCACAGTCGGGCTTCAAAGAACAACCTGCTCCGACCCATGGGACTGTGTGTGTGTGTGTGTGTGTGTGTGTGTGTGTGTGTGTGTGTGTGTGTGTGTGTGTGTGTGTGTGTGTGTGTGTGTGTGTGTGTGTGTGTGTGTGTGTTATATATGTGGAGCTTAGGAGGCCAAGGTAGGAAACGGGGGATAAAAAATTAACAAGTGGTAATCCCACAGAGTACAGAAGAGACGGAGGGAGCTAGGAGGGACGTGGGACGGACGTAGGAGGGACGTGGGACGGACGTAAGCAGGCCTGGGCGTGACTCGACTTCATCATCAGTAGGGTCGGGGGGGCAGAGCCTAGAGCCCTCGGGGCCGGGATTGGACGTCAGGGTGTGCACGCGTCAGACGACGTCACGCTCAAACAGCGGGGGGGCAGGAAGTGACCCGGAGACAACGCAACGGGAGGTTGAGGGGAGCGCGGAGTCATCGGGGGATTCTGAATATTCAGGGACGGATCTGACGAGTGTGTGGATGCGGATGAAGGAATACTTTTTAAAACGCTTCTTCACGAAGCGCCTTGAGCGACCTCGCGTTGTAGTCGGAGTCATGCGGTCAGAGTAGAAAGGCGTCCTGACCTCGTTCATGTTTTGTATCATCTTCCAATAAATAAAGTGGATAAAGTGAGTGGCGACGACAAAGTGTCAACAACATGGAGGAGAAGCTCGCCCTAGTGGCCTCTGCCTGCCCACATCTGCATGCAGAGGTTTGACTAAATGATTAATGATTTAATCGCGGGTTGGGCCAAGAACAGAAGTGATTCGGCGATGCATTGTAACGGTACACAAGTGTGAGGTTTGGGCACCTAAACTAAATAGGCGACCAAAATCCCAGATAGGGTTTGAGGTAAAACGAACGATGAGGTCATTCATCCGAACAATGACGCACAGCCAATGTTGCCCGTATGGTCCATGGTGGTTTTCATCTGGATCTTTATTAAGAACAGAACCAAACCGTCCGGTGGTCTCCAGGGGGGGGACGGGAGTGTTTCCAATTAGGTTGAGGAGGAAACGGCCGTCCTTTTCAATGCTTATAAAAGGGGGTATTTGCCCAGTTTAGAGCTGTTATGCAGCAGCCATGAAGAGAAACCCAATCCATCCCTAAGCCTATAGAATTACATAGGAAGGCTTCAATGGGGCAATTCTCCCCGCTTAAAATGCCACGTCTTCGGAGGGGAGATTGACCCTCTATCGAATCAAAAGACCCGGCATGGATGAAAACACACACTTAGAGACCGTATCACCGCCTCGGCCGGGCTGGAAAAGGGATGCTTTAGACTTTTTGTATAGGTTTGTTGGTTTTTTTTTCCTCTCTGGAGCGGCATTTGGAGTCAATACAGGAGGTGCATTTCACTCGGAAGAAAATTGTGTTTCTCAAGAAGCGCAGATCCATTTCTGTGAAGAGTGGGTCTGTGATGGTGAGGCTGCTGGCCCCTTAACTCCCCGCCTTCCTGGGGGGAGAGAGAGGCGCTACCGGCCCGTGTTGCACTCTCTGCGTTGGGGTGTGTGTGTGTGTGGGGGGGGGGGGGGGTGTCTGGGGGTACCTTGGTCTGCAGGGTCTGGATCTGGCCCTCCAGCTCCTTGATGTGCTCCTCCTTCTTCTGGGCGTCCGCCTGTGCCTCCTGCCGCGCCCCGAACTCCTCGTCGAACTGCAGACCAACGGAGGAGTGAGCGTTACGACTAGTGGCGTCCACGCACGGCCAGGAACACTGTGGCGCATGACACTGTGGTGCGTGTTCACACACACACGCACGCAGCATGCACGCACAAACAAAAACACACACACACACACGCTGTTGTCATCCACAGACATTAAGATCTACAAACACTCCTTCACACACACACACACACACACACACACACACACACACACACACACACACACACACACACACACACACACACACACACACACACACACACACACAGGAGCCACGGGGTATCTCCGGAGGACGGCCGACAGCAGGGCCCATCCCGACACCCCCCCACGTGACCCCACCCAGCAGCTCTATTCTTAGCCCGCGTGGCTCTGGGCCCCTGTTGTCCTTTGCCTCGGTTCCAGGCCTGGTGTCAGGAGTGTTGACGGACATAACCTTTCTGAGGAAGACAAGCCTTGTCAGGACAATGTTCTCGCGTGCACAGCGGCGCCACCGGGGAACATACCCACCAATCCAAAGGTGCGTTCACCCGAGACCCGGTGAGAGTGTGTGTGTGTGTGTGTGTGTGTGTGTGTGTGTGTGTGTGTGTGTGTGTGTGTGTGTGTGTGTGTGTGTGTGTGTGTGTGTGTGTGTGTGTGTGTGTGTGTGTGTGTGTGTGTGTGTGTGTGTGTGTGTGTGTGTGTGTGTGTGTGTGTGTTATCGAGCGGTTGGGTTCTGAAGCGTGCAGATCTTTAAACACGCGAAATCTGCCACGCCCTAAAACATCTGCAGCATGCAAATCTTTAAACACACGCGAAAAACATTCGGCCCCTTTGCAGTGTACTGCAAATCTATTGGGTGTCAATAGGACGTTTTGTCCCGGTGTCCCCCCACAGGTTAACAATGGAGGGGGGCCGTTCAACGTCTCTCAAGGGGTCATTCCCGAGTATGGCCCAGCCGGAGGTTTCATGTGGTGAGTGATCGGATACATGTCTGAGGGAGTGACCCAGTCTGTTCTGGTGTCTTTTGGACTCATTTGAACATTGGAGTAGCTGCTAAATACGTCCATAATTAAACCCCTTCTAAAACCATTATAACGATGGTGTTAATGCGAGGTTAATGGCTTGGGTATTCTCTCACTGGACGGCAGCTGTCAAATTGGTACCGGAATATTTGAAGGATGTTCGAATATCTGACTACAAATCGAACGCGTGAAGCTTGGACATGAAGCATTCTGACTTGTTTGTGTGCGTCTATGCGTGCGTGCACGTTCGTGCTTGTGCGTATATGCGCGTGTGCGAGAAAGAGATCATGTCGGGTTATGTATCTGTGTGTGCGTGCGTGTGTGTGTTTGTGTTTCTATGTGCGCGTGCGTGTGCATGTGGCTGGTGTACGCCTGTGTACACACACATGCAAGGGAGCGTGGGCCTTTGCATCCGTGCGAGTGTGTGTGTGTGTGTGTGTGTGTGTGTGTGTGTGTGTGTGTGTGTGTGTGTGTGTGTGTGTGTGTGTGTGTGTGTGCGTGTGTGTGTGTGTGTGTGTTTCTGTTGCGTCCTATATATCCACAAGGTTCCTTCATCAACAACAAACACTCGGTTCTCGAAAAACACAGAAACACAAACACGCGGTGCTCGGGTGTCCTGGGTTGGGAGACGTCGAGGAAAAAAAAATAAAAAACAAGAAACGAATGATCCAGAGAGCCAGACGGTGACCCGGGCACAATGGGGCAGCAACAAGTTTACATCAGAATATCAGCATTGATCCTTGTAGAGCTGAAAGGGATCATGTAGCGCCCGGCCAGGCATCGACCAGGCCCGCAGCGTCGATAGCCCGTCTGGAGGGCTCGTGGGTGAGGGAGGGTAACCAGGGAGGGAGGATGAATGAAGCCGAGGGAGAGAGCGGCTCCGCTGCGGGGGCGAGGGGGCCGACCAGCAAGGGGTGGAGGACTCACCTTTTTGGAGAACTCGGCCGCCTTCTCTTCACTCTCGTCCACCTTGGCTTTGTCCACGCACTGGTCTGCAAGGGAAGAGGGCGCGGCCGCAGTGAGTAGAGGGGGGAACACCAGGGTGGCCCACCATAGGATAGACTACGTGATCCATGGAGAGTGCTTGTTTTTTTCAATTAAAAAAAAAACGATATTTGTGGCGATATTTTCTTTTTAACTCTTTTAATAAAGCATAAAAGGGCAAAAGAAATTCTTCAAAAAAATTAAAAAATGCTTATCTCGATATTTGCCGCCCGCGTATGGATTCTCGTACCGCACGAAGAAGGGCGACGTCGTATCGCCCTATCGATACTTTGTCCCGTCCCTCGTAGTGAGCCACCACAGCCACCACCGCTATAAGGGAAGGTGGTCCCGTCTTGAACATCAGCCACGGGCAGGGGGGGTGATCGATGGTTCATCAGAGTGGCTTTCAGTGGTGAGGATGCAGAACCCGACTGATTGAACACCTCCTTCCCTGCTGTCCAGCTCCGTCTCCAGTGACGTAGGAGGAAGAGCTATGGGGGCCCGCACTGCTCTAGCGCCATCGCCTGCGACGGCATCGAGGGGCCAGGTGTCAAGTGATTAAGTCTCCTTGATGGATGCATTAACTGTTTTTTAGTTATTAAGTCTGTAAAACGATAGGTCATAGCTTACAAGTGAGATAGTGATTCTGATTGTTAATTAAGAGCGTGTCCTCTCTGGAGGCCTTTTTGTCTGCTCTGGGTTGCTGTAGAACCAGGGGGGGGGGGGGGGGGGGGGGGCTCCCTATGTAGACATTAAGGGCTGCTTTAAAGTAACAAAAACACAATGGTTCTTATTTTGACACGGTTAATAATTAATTAGGAATACATTATTTTAACAATTATATTTTTATTTTATATTATGTTTCCATTTCTACCAAGTCCGTTCGACTAGATGCCACAAATTGCTCAACACTGAAACCTTAATGTGGGGAAAGTCTGTTTGAAACAATTATAAAATACTTTTTCAAATTGTTTGAATAGTTTTTGATGAGAATTACAACTGCACACATTTTTGCAGCGCAGCATGAATGCATGTTGTTGCTATGTATTTATGGCGCCATACTTTGCCCATTCCACGTTAATTAACTGGAGAAGCAGGCTGCCCTCTGAGGCCCCAGTCAGACAGAGGGCGTTGTGTACCGCCTTCTTGTGTTGAAGCCTACACTAAATAAGAAGCAGCTTACTGCGTCTCCATTTACCGTTACTAGGCAGCCGCCGGAATACTGCGGCTTAGCCCAACCGCTGTCAAAAACATTCATCATTTAGTTAAACATCTGCATACAGATGTGGGTAGGCAGAGGCCACTGAGCTCGCTTCCCTACCGTGTTGTTCACACTTGGTTTTCTCTGCTCAATTCATCCGATTGGCTGATTCTGAGTACATTTATTTCTCAAGGCGCCCCACGAAACACGCAAGGGCGCATAGACTGGAACAACACGAGGCACTCCGCGACACAAAAAACAGAGAGGAGAACGCTGAAGTCTGATTGAAAACAATTCCAAACAGCCGTCCCACGCTGCTGAACCGACTGCGTCTGAGTGTGGTGGTGTATGGTGTTTTACTTGTCTTGCTAATGTGTAGTTGTTTTGTGATGGTGGCTTTTTTAATATCTTGGTTCATGTTGTATGACACGTTTATGGAAAGGCCCGGCTGTGCCCTAACTAGGTCACGATGTTAAAAAAGAAAAGTGCAATTCCTGGTTGAGTTAAGTGTAAATAGAAAAAAGTGGTACAGCATTTCTGTTTGCATTTCACCACTTGAGAAGCATAATTAAGCAGCGCAAACATGTAAATACATCGTCGAAACCATTTTAAATAGAACCGCAACGGGAAATGAATTATCTTTTTGTTTTTACATTTCTACCAAGCACATCAAATGTTGCACGTCTTCAACGTGACTTTGGGGAACTTAAAACGCGTTCAGCGACTCATCAGAGCCCGGCAGAAGGGAGAGTGGCCCGGAGAAATTCAAACAATTCACGTTAAAAAAAGCTTAAAAACTTTTAATGAGCCTTTGATGTCAGGAATCCAAAAAACTCTAAGTGACACAACGCTATAATAAAAGGTGTCATATTTTTGTTTCCTACGTCTCGTGTTTTCATATGTGTTGACACATTTCTTTATCTTTCTGTTTCCAACCCCCCCCCCAGGGTCCACCAGTAACAAATGACCGAAGGAAAACACAGAGACTTAAAATACCGACGCTTAAAAGGACCAGTTAAGAGCTGATGCATTATTCATGGATGATCAGAGGATGCTCATCGTGGATGTCACCTCACTCAGGGGTTTGTTGCCAGAACATTAGGGGCTGATAAATAAATATAATAATAAAGACAGGCGGATGAAGACCGAAGGATATCATCTAATTTTAGCTCCATCCTCCCTGTGCCTCCTACTGCTGACGAGGGTTTGACACGAAAGGCCAATGGCTGGAAGGGGGATTCTGTTCTGTTTGCCAACTCTAAATTATGTTGCAGTGATAACTTTGGCTATTATATAAGGCTGCTGAACATGTCGTAACCTGTGGATGCACGGTGCGTGCAAATAGTTTGAATGGTCTGTTGAAATGTATGGATTATATCAACTTTACTGAGTTACTGACATTGCAACACTAGTATTAGAGTTTGAGTGTGTGTGTGTGTGTGTGTGTGTGTGTGTGTGTGTGTGTGTGTGTGTGTGTGTGTGTGTGTGTGTGTGTGTGTGTGTGTGTGTGTGTGTGTGTGTGTGTGTCTGTGTGTGTGTGTGTTTGTGTGAGTCTGTTTATGTACTGTATATATGATATCAACATTACTGAGTTACTGCCATTGAAGCACTACAGAATATTACAGTGTGTGCGCGTATGTTTGCGTGTGTGTGTGTGTGCGCGTGTGTGTGTGTGTGTGTGTGTGTGTGTGTGTGTGTGTGTGTGTGTGTGTGTGTGTGTGTGTGTGTGTGTGTGTGTGTGTGTGTGTGTGTGTGTGTGTGTGTGTGTGTGTGTGTGTGTGTGTTTGTGTGTGTGCGTGCGTGCGTGCGTGGGTGCAGAAGCCCGTACCTATGAGATGTGTGAAGTCCACATCCAGCCTCTTGCTGCAGCCAAAGTCGGGGTCCATCCCGCTGCGATGCAGGACCACTTGGGACACACACTCCTCCAGGATCTTGTAGTACTGAGGTCTGGGGGGGACAGGGGGGACGGGGGACGGAGGGGACGGGGGGCAGAACAATTAGACTCCAGCCTGAGCCAGATGAGTGACACACACTCCCCTGGGCTAATTAAGCACAAATGATTCCCATATCCGACCCAGAGGTCACTGAATGCCACATTCAAAGGTTGCCTCCGCCGAGACGAACAGGTACACCCTCGCCTCTCCTCGCCCTAATCGGGGAAACCAGCAGATGAATAGGCATGGCCGAGCGGGACGTCTCCCCGCTGACAGGTGCCGGCCGGGGCCACGCCCGGCCAGTAGCCCCCACTCACCACCGCTCCCCTCACTAATTAGTAGCGGCCCCTAAACGTTAGCCGTGCAAATCCCCGCCAATTTAACGGGCGTCATTTAAACGCGCCGGAGAAAAATACAAGCATGGACGGACGCCGCGGTCGCTCGACGGCGGCGCCGGCCGACCTGGAGGCGCGGCTCTGCGAGGCTGCCGTGGCTGACCTTCTCCTGGTTATATTATCAACTTTAATTGCGAGTGGCATTTGGAGAACACGGCGTCAAGCTTCGGCGTGGGTTTCACACCGCCGAGTGGCGGTGCCCTTGACGGGGCGAGAAAGTAGAGAAAGAGATGTCCATTTTGTCTCCTCGCTGACGCGCCTGGGGGCCAATGAGACGCCCGCGCATCTCTCCTGACTTTTCTGCGCTGCCTTCTTCATCTGCTTGTCAGCGGTTACCAAACACAGCCATGGGCCTCCTGTGCAAACTGCCACAGCGTAGGTTTAGTTCACAGGCGCATGTTTGACTTGAAGAGCGTGACGACATCGCCCGTACCAGTGTCTGCAGCAGCTTCTCAGCGAGGGGGACGCTCTCCTTTCAAATCATTTAAGAAATCTGAATGTTTTATTTAACAGCGGCTCCAAAGAGCTCTGTGATATAGCGCAGGTGGGGGGGAAAGGAAACGCATCTTCACATCCAGTGGGGCCGGTGAACGACAAGTGGAACAACTTGAACTCCACTGAAACCTGGGGGATGTCAACACAAGCTAAACTCAGTGGTAGGTGGAAAAGGAAATCAGACGAAGGGGGGAGATATTAACATGATGATGAATATATCGCCCATAACGCGTGTTGTTTTGATGAAACACCATGTGTCTAAGCTTCAGCGGAAGGACTCTCCCACTCATATCGGGAGCAGGCGGAATAGAAAGAGATAGAGCGAGAGAGGGGGGAGGTAGAGAGAGAGGGCAAGAGAGAGAGAGAGAGAGGGCGGAGATGGAGAGAAAGAGAGAGAGGGCGGAGATAGAGAGAGAGAGAGAGAGAGAGAGAGAGAGAGAGAGAGAGAGAGAGAGAGGGCGGAGATAGAGAGAGAGAGAGAGAGAGAGAGAAGAGAGGAGAAGAGAGAGAGGAGAGAGAGGGCGGAGATGAGAGAGAGAGAGAGAGAGAGAGAGAGAGAGAGAGAGAGAGAGAGAGAGAGAGAGAGAGAGAGAGAGAGAGAGAGGGCGGAGATAGAGAGAGGGCAAGAGAGGGAGGAGAGGAGAGAGAGAGGGGCAAGAGAGGGAGGAGACGGAGAGAGTTGGAAAGAGAGATGGGGAGAAACAGAGAGAGAGAGAGAGAGAGAGAGAGAGAGAGAGAGAGAGAGAGCATGGCTTAAGCGTCGCAGCATCCAGCTTACAACTGTCACCGATGTACACCACATTATTATCGCAATAAGCCGCCCTATTTTCCCTGAATCCTCCGTCCTCCGCCACTGCCAAACAGATCGGCGCCGGGCGCAGATAACTGTGTAGGGAGGGAATGACCCAGAACTGTCAGGGCCCCCTCCACAGTGGGCAGGGCTGGGCTCGGCAAGCCAACATATGTCCCCTTCATCGCATCCCCACCACCCCTCCCTCCCTCCCTCCCTCCCCTCCCTCCCTCCCTCCTCCCCTCCCTCCCTCCCTCCCTCGCTAGTCTCTATTTTACCCTGGCACCTAGGTCCTCCACCAGCAGCCCCACCAGCGCTGTGGAGTGTGCTGCTGGTGGAGGTGGTGGTGGTGGTGCTGGTGGCGGTGGGGGTGTTGGTGGCGGTGGTTCAGCCGAGGCCCCATCACTTGATCCAGCCCTGCTCCACATAACCAGTGTAATCCCCCTATCGCCCGGCTCCAAAAGGGGAGATCTGCTCTAAATTTACCGCGCTTGATGTGCTCCCATTCGTTAGGGCTCGCACTGAGAGATTAATTACCGAAAAAACATATCAAATAAATAACAAGTTTCAGAACTGCTTAAGGAGGAGGAGGGACCGTGGTGACAATTTCTGCCGGCTTCTTTTTTTTTTTTTTCAAAAAGTGGCATTAGTCAGAAATTGTAGAAGTAGAGTAAAGTAGAACGTACTGAGTAATGTCTGGACGGGGCCGTGTGATGAATTGGTGTTAATGCGAGCTTGTAGCGATGTTAACGTGACTGGCTAACGAGACGCTGCGTCCCGGCCCCGTCGTCGCACCCTTCTGCGCTCGCCGCGAGAGCGTGAGGACGTGTGGTGTTAGGAGACGTCACCACGGAAAAAATAAGAACACGGATTCATTTAACATTGATTCCACCGTTTTTTATACACACCCATTTTTTTTTTTTTTTTTGAAAAGAGGATTAATGACAAGCCGACTTTTTAAAAGGCGAACCCCCGGTGACAGCGTTGTAGTACATGCGTCGACGTAACCCTTTGAAACGCAGTCTAATCGTCCCGCGGGACATCGTTGGAGGCACGGCTCCCTCCCGGTAGCCCTTTGATCAGGGAGTCATCCCGGAGCACCTATGACCGACTCCCTCGCCCCTCGCTGATTCAACCCGACAGGCTGACGACGCCGCCGCCTGCACAGCCCTCTCCTGTCACACCCCAGCCTGGAGCTCAGCGGAGAGGGTCATTAGAGACTAAAATAACATCCCCACATCGCCCGCTGTAATCCACGCCGTTAGCTTCTCTCTCCGACTCCGCACGCCAACCACGGGCAGGGAGGAACAAGTTCAGAGATCAATACGTCATACAGCGTCGAGTGGGTCGCACGTCACGCCGGTGACTGACTTATGCCCCTTTTCCACTGCCAAAATAGTCCCGACTCTACTCGGTGCGGTTAGTGCAGCCCTACGCTACACGGCACGGTACCAGTAAATTTTCGCTTTTCCACACAAAACCGTGGCCTGGAACTGGGCGGAGTCGGAGGTGTTCCGCGTTGATCCGTCCGGGTCCCTCTGTACGCGATCCTCGGACACCACGCACAGAAAGGTCTGAACCTCGCTCATCGACCAAGGGTTGGTTCTTCTTCTCATGTCTTCTATTTTTCTTATCGTTTTGTCGTTGTTGCTCTCGCAGTTGTGTTTTCATACATGACGGGTGAATGTTTAAAGACCCCCGCGCTTCGTCGCACATATGACGTCATTTCATCTAACCAATCAGTGGACAGCACTGTTCACGTGACATTTAGGCCCCCGACTCGTACCGGCTAGACCTACCTCTGAAACAGGTACGTACAGGTACTGAAAACCGTGACGGGTCCCACCTCCAACCCGCAGTGGAAAAGCTCTCAAATCAGGGTAGAGTCGTGCAGAGCCGTGTCGTACCGTTGCGAAAACGCGCAGTGGAAAAGGGGCATAAGGCCCGCGTCAAACGTAACGCGGACCGGTACCCGTCGCGGCTGTGATGTATGGATGTGTTCACACGCGGATGGCTCACAACGCTTCAGTGTTCCCGGTGTATGGGTTTGTGCGCCTGCCTTTTGCAACACTCTGGGAAACTGTGAAAGTTAAAAAGCTCATCCATTCTCATGAATACGGGTATTGACCCAGCGCTCCTCGCTAACTTGTCTTGCTTTATTTTCCTCCCCTGTCCCCGGAGCGAGGCGGCCAGGGACAGTAGTGCTGAGGCAGACGTGGCCGTTGTGCTGTTGGCTGCTTAATGTGACTTCAATTTTTCACTTTATTGTGCTATATGGGCGGATGAATTATTCATTACCGTGAAAGACCTGCGACTTTTGACGATGACAAATTCATCACACCGCAGTCATCCTACCGATCCAGCCCTCATCTAACGATCTTCTACCCGACTTTACTATCTTTGCTATTTTTTTGGGAAATAACTTATTTATGGGAATAAGCCGGGGCAGAGCAGGGGGATTTATTAATGCCGGGCCGCGAGACACAGAGGGCTATCTCTCCTCAGTGATTGACATGTTTGCATTTCTGCTGGAGGGTGAACAAATATTTGAAATCATGTTTCAATCATTCGAAAATCTGCGCTCGATTTTAATGGTTTCTGTTGCTTTTTTCATAGTTTACAGGAAAGGCCATGAATGGCCACGGAGAAGTATTGGGATGGAGCCGAACAATGGCATGGCACCTGTTGAGCCCATTTGAACTCAAGGTGACGAATCAATGACACCGACAGGATATGGATCCAGAAATCCTCATATTTACAGGAAATGTACTTTTGTTTATATATATATATATATATATATATATATATATATATATATATATATATATATATATATATATATATATATATATATATACAAACATACATACATACATCTATAGATATATAGACATTTATATAGACACGCACCAGGATGCCATATATATATCTACACAAATACATAAATATATATATGAACACTGTGTAGAGAAACAGGACCATGGTGTGTTCTCTGGCTGGAGAAAAAACAGCTCATTGCAGAGTGGTTGCTTCATACAGAGCTTAAAAAAAGAAAATAAAAAAGATATAGCATCTTGGACCTGGCCTTTGGTGGGCATGGCAAAACACTTTGGCTCAAGCGTCTGCTCATCATCAAGGTCAGGATTTCACTGGGAACCCATTTGAGGAGGAGGACTCAGAGCCAGGCCAGAGGGGCCCGGCCAGAGGGGCCCGGCTCACGGCTCTCACTGCGCCCCGACAGGGGTGTGTGTGTCTGTGTGTGTGTTCGTGTCTGTTGACAGACAGAGGTGTGTGTGTGTGTGTGTGTGTGTGTGTGTGTGTGTGTGTGTGTGTGTGTGTGTGTGTGTGTGTGTGTGTGTGTGTGTGTGTGTGTGTGTGTGTGTGTGTGTGTGTACAGACAGGGGTGTGTGTGTGTGTGTGTGTGTGTGTGTGTGTGTGTGTGTGTGTGTGTGTGTGTGTGTGTGGACAGACAGGTGTGTGTCTGTGTCTGTGGACTGACAGGGGTGTGTGTGTGGACAGACAGGTCTGTGTGTGTGTGTGTGTGTGTGTGTGTGTGTGTTGTGTGTGTGTGTGTGTGTGTGTGTGTGTGTGTGTGTGTGTGTGTGTGTGTGTGTGTGTGTGTGTGTGTGGGAGGAAAGGTAGGGGTATGTGTGCGTGTGTGTGAGAACAGACAGGTGTGTGCATGTTGTGTGTGTGTGTGTTTGTGTGTGCGTGTGCGTGTTAGGACAGACAGAGCTCACCTGACGTAATAGTCGTTCCTGATGAGCAAGAGATGCTGGAGGATTGACAGGAAGTACGTCTCTGATCCCGTATCTTTCACCATGTTGGACAGGAGATGGTACACTTCATTCATATCAGTGGGGGAACGAGGGGTTAAGGAAAACATCAACATAGAAACACTGGGCTTTAATGTATGTGTGTGTGTGTGTGTGTGTGTTTCCCTTCCATTTGGTTTGTCATATTAAACCACTTTGAAATCACAGTATTGAGACAACTGATGAGTTTGACGGCTCCGTTCATTACAGTTTAATACACACATAGCGCCCATGCGGCTGTTGGCTGGTGTATGCGTCTCTAAGAGTGTATCGGGGGCGTGTAGATCTGACGACCTTCAAAGCGTACCCAATCAATCAAGTATTCTGACAGGTGGGAGCGTGAATGAGCCAAGGTATACACGAGTGATTGGTATGTTCAGACAGCAATAATAGCGTGGAGGAAACACTAGGTAAACCCGTCACTCTGAACCCAGCGCTGAAGAGCCAGGTTAATAATAATGGGCTAATAATGAGGATATACCACCAGGATGCCATCACGGGCTTCAGACTTCAATTCCCTACCTCAGAGAAGGCTAGAGTCCTAGATTACCGTTTTATAAATTGGCTGTTAGAGAGGTGGATCGTCTGTTGCTCTGAAAGACAAGGGAAATTACGTTTCTCTCCAGAAATATCTTTGTACCTATTGTGTATGTGTATTGATTGAGGCTTGAAGCAATTACTTTTTCTATATAAATGGCTCAAATTCCTTAACCCTAAAATGTTTGTATCCCTTAGGAATTAACTGAGCAAAACAGTACAATAAACAATAAAAAATAAGCTACAAATAAACGACAAGCAAATGAGCTTCTTAAATACGTACACGCGGTAGGAACGCATCAGAGGATGGAGTGTGTGTGTGTGTGTGTGTGTGTGTGTGTGTGTGTGTGTGTGTGTGTGTGTGTGTGTGTGTGTGTGTGTGTGTGTGTGTGTGTGTGTGTGTGTGTGTGTGTGTGTGTGTAAGGGGGTACTTTAAAAAACTGGGGAAGATAAAAACATGATTGGCCCCCCACAACTATTAATTGCAGCTTTTGGCAATTTGTGCGAATATATCTATCCACCATAATGAATGATACTGTTATTCTCCTTGTTGAATAGGCCAGCTACTGGTTTATATAAACAACTTAACTGTCCATAATTACAAATACATTTCAAAGGCATTGATATACAATGGACAAATTAGCATATAGCTGGCATAACAAATGTAGTGCAACAGTACTAAAGTTTTGCACTGTATTTCTGTTGATCTCAACTGACATATCCCCCCTAATCCTCCTGACATCGTTTGTGTCACACACACACACACAACCACACACACTTACACCTACACACAAACACACACGCACACACACCCAAACCCAACCAGACCCAGACACACACCCATCCAATTCTGCAGGTAATTGAGTTTGAAAAATAAAAAATGGAGACACTGAAAGCACAAGGTAGAAAATTGGGACTTTGCTTTTTAGCGTATTTGTTTACAAAGTTGTGAAGTAAATCCCCCCAGTGTCAAAACCACGACTCCAGATTGCATCCGAAGGGTGATTCACTGGTGAAAAAGGCAGAAAGAAGACGACTCAATAACTAGGTCAAACAAACAAGAGGGTCGCCAAGGGCTGCTCCATTACGGAAAAAGATCATAATCACCATTATTTTGGTCAATATTGATATCATGATTATTCAAACTATTATTTCTGAGTTTAAAAGCATGATGTATTTATTCAGCATGTCTCTCCGCAAAAAAACAATTTGTAACTGAGAACTTCGGAATTTCGCCCAACCAAAATGGTCAAAAAAATGTTCAAATCTAAAATAACGTGCAGATATGTTTCCAGCTGTTCATAATAATAATAACAATAATAATAATAATAACAATAATCAAAAACTCGATTATATTAGTTTTGTGATAGTTAAAATCGAAAACGCGATAAAATTTGATTCATCGCCCAGCCATAGGGCCAACACTTTTAGAAAGGATAATTCCAGGACTTTCCCACCTGGACTCTACTGCCTCCATCATTCAGATTCTTGGGACGTATGTGTTGAGTCCTGACAGAGAATGCTGCGGCCGGGATCCAACGTAATGGTCGGGGTCAACACATGCCCACAACGAACGTCCTCCACAAGCACTTGGGTTTGCCATTGACACGCTCTGAGTGTTACTACGAGTGTCTGACAACGTTATGGAGACGAGTCTTACTGAGGGATTACACTGTTTTCTCTACCTTTGGCTTGATCCTGCCTGCTCGTTATTGTGTCTAACCATCATTCAAGGAGAACGCCCGCTCTGCGAGTTGTTTTCTTATTTTAAATGTACAATCGCTCCTTCAGCCTGCCTTCACCCACATCGTTATGGTAACCCCAAGCGACGTCTTCTGCGGCAAACAACTAGCGGCTCACAAAGTACCAGAAAGTACCAGAGTACAAACACAGATTCCTCAGTTGAAGGTGACTCCGGTTAAAGTCATCCTTGGAAGCCTCATCCTTTAAGACTGTTTAGCGCCTCCCTTTTAACTCCAACAATTGCCGCGATTCAACACTTTCCCACAAATCGCCTGGCCCTATTTTATCCAGTGAATCGAGGGATCCGAAAGCAGGCGGTGCTAAACCACATAGCTCTCATCATAACACCCCCCCCCCCCCCCGTGCTGTTAGACCGGGGGATCCCAGGAGAAGCTCCTGCCGTGGGAGATGCAATCACGTCCATAAGGGTCCGACTGGAGAGGACATAAACCTGGTTCCAGGTGCACCTGTTCCTTAGTCACCTAGCTGCAACAGAACACGTGTAGAACACGGCCAGGCTGCTGCAGGGCTACTGTTTGGTCTGCTTTCCCACTTTATTTTTTTGTTCCCTGTAAACCTCTTTCTCTCCCCCGTCTCATGAATAAACATGAGACGGGGGAGACGGGGGAGACGGGTGAGACGGAGACCAGTCAGCAGCAGGGTCAATCAATCACCCTTCCACAGCACATCCATATTCATGAGTGGCCTGGAGTCACCTCTTCAGCACCTGGACACACAGGAGATGGCCTCTCTCTCTCTCTCTCTCTCTCTCTCTCTCTCTCTCTCCTCTCTCTCTCCCTCTCTCTCTCTCTCTCTCTCTCTCTCTCTCTCTCTCTCTCTCTCTCTCTCTCTCTCTCCTCTCTCTCTCTCTCTCTCTCTCTCTCTCTCTCTCTCTCTCTCTCTCTCTCTCTCTCTCTCTCTCTCTCTCTCTCTCTCTCTCTCTCTCTCTCTCTCTCTCTCTGCCTCCCCCTCTCCCTCTCTCCCTCTCTCTCTCCCCCTTTGTCTCCTTCTCCAACTCACTCTCTACCCTGCCCTCTCAATATTCATGAGCTGCCAGGAGAAACAAGACACATCTGCACTGCTCAGGAATTAGAGGAGCCACTATCTACGACAGGATGTGATGTAGGCCCAGGTCCCAGTACCTGTGTGTGTGTGTGTGTGTGTGTGTGTGTGTGTGTGTGTGTGTGTGTGTGTGTGTGTGTGTGTGTGTGTGTGTGTGTGTGTGTGTGTGTGTGTGTGTGTGTGCCAGAATTTTTGTATAAACGTATTTCTGCGCCTGTGTGCATGTGTGTGTCTATAAGTGTGCGTGTACTCTCCTGCATTTGTGTGCATAGGTGTGTGTGTGTCTGTGTCTATTTGTGTGCGTGTGCGAGTCTGTGTGGGTGTGTTTGTGCATGCATCTGTGCACGTCTGTGTGGCTGTGCTTGTCTGCATATGTGCCCATCTATGCCTGTGCCTGTGTGTGTGTGTGTGTGTGTGTGTGTGTGTGTGTGTGTGTGTGTGTGTGTGTGTGTGTGTGTGTGTGTGTGTGTGTGTGTGTGTGTGTGTGTGTCTATCTGGTGTCTGTGTGCGTGTGCGTATGGATGTCTATGTGCGCGCGCGCGTGTGTGTCTAGGTGTGTGTGCGCGTGTGTTTGTGTGCGTGCACCGTGTGTTGTGGGTCGACTGGGGAGGCAGAGAGGACTAAGGGGATCTGGGGCATTCACATCATGCTCTCTCTCTCAGATCAATACCATATTGTCCTTGGAAACAAACATTGGGCCCGCTCATTTGTGAACCTGCTGAAGCACATCATTAATCCAGGTGCGCTATTTTCTCTCTCCATCTACCGCTCGCTCTCTCTCTCTCTCTCTCTCTCTCTCTCTCTCTCTCTCTCTCTCTCTCTCTCTGCTCTCTCTCTCTCTCTCTCTCTCTCTCTCTCTCTCTCTCTCTCTCTCTCTCTCTCCCTCTCGCTCTCTCCCCCCCGCTCTCTCCCTCGCCCCCACCATGTGTCAACAGAGACTGCCACTGGGGCAGCCTTGGCGATGGCTGATTCTCCCTGGCACCGTGGGACTAGCGAGAGACAAAGGTTGAGCGAATGAACATCTGTATAACAATGTCAGCGTCTGCTCTGCCTACTCATAATGTCAGCCCCCTCCCTCCCCTCTCTCTCCATTCCCACACCCACACCATACCCCC
>OLKM01000491.1:0-20000 GCA_900291075.1 Melanogrammus aeglefinus | reverse complement strand
GGGTCTGGAAAATTTTAAGCAGTCATTTTTATTTTGGTATTTTGATTTCTGAATTAAAGATTGATATCGTTGGCACCGGCAACGAGGGAAGGAGAACACGGAACCAACTAGGAGAGCAGCAAGAGGCAGAGCGAAGAGAAGAGAAATAAAAGGAAGAAAATAAAGAGGTGGTGGAGGAGGAGGAGACGGAGGAGGAGGAGGAGGAGACGGAGGAGGAGGAGACGGAGGAGGAGGGCACACAGGGGACTGCTGTAGCAGCGAGGTCTTCCAATGCCCACAACACAGAGAGACGGAAAATCAGACCTGGAAGCGCAAGGGGGCAGGGTGGAAGAGAGAGAGAGAGAGAGAGAGAGAGAGAGAGAGAGAGAGAGAGAGAGAGAGAGAGAGAGAGAGAGAAGAGAGAGAGAGAGAGAGAGAGGAGAGGGAGAGAGAGAGAGAGAGAGAGAGAGAGAGAGAGAGAGAGAGAGAGAGAGAGAGAGAGAGAGAGAGAGAGAGAGAGAGGAGGAGAGAGAGAGAGGGAGGAGAGAGCGAGAGCGAGAGGGGGAGAGAAGAGAGAGAGAGGGAGAGAGAGAGAGAGAGAGAGAGAGAGAGAGAGAGAGAGAGAGAGAGAGAGAGAGAGAGAGAGAGAAGATGGGAGAGAGAGAGAGGGAGAGAGAGAGAGAGAGAGATGAGAGAGAGAGAGGGCGGGGAGGAGAAGAGAAGATGAGGGAGAGAGAGAGAGAGGAGAGAGAGAGAGAGAGAGAGTGAGAGAAGAGAGAGAGAGAGAGAGAGTTGAGAGAGAGAGAGAGACGAGAGAGAGAGCGAGTGGGGGCGGAGAGAGAGAGAGAGAGAGAGAGGGAAGGAGAAAGTGCAGAAAGGAAAGGCAGGCCTGAAGAACCTTGACCAGATGTGCATTTCTAATCGATTTATTGGATAAAGGGAGTGTTGCGCGCGCTGGTGGGGGAGGGAGGGGGGAGAGGGGTGAGTGTGCGGGGGAGAAAGGAAATCACTGATGGGTCTTAACTAGGTGTAAGGTGGCTCATGGGAACAGGACCTGGGAAAGACAGAGTGCTTCCCCGACAGCCAATCAATACCCAGCAAAAGGATTCCCATGGACAGCCTGGGAGGGACGCGTCTCTGGTATCCTTGACCTTACACTTTGGTACCGTCATGTCTTTCTCTATTTTATATACAATAAGGTACAACATAGTGCTGTATGCTACAGCTACACTGTTGCTAGCCTAGGAGGGACAGGGCTCCTCTCCACGTCTTTAAAAGGGGCATCGCTGGGACAGATTTTAGGTGAAGACGCTACGTGTGCGCGTGTGTTTGTGCGTGTGTTTGTGTGGGTGTGTCTGTGCACGTTTGTGTGTTTGTGAGCGCTTGTGTGTGCATGTGTGTGTGGGCGCTTGCGTGTGCGTGTGTCTGCTCGCGCGTGTGCGTGTGTCTGCTCGCGCGCGTGTGTGTGTGTGTGTGTGTGTGACGTTAAATCGGCAGCACAACATGTGCCAAGCAATAAAACGAAGAGGAACTATTTCAATCATATCAGCAGAAGTGGGCGTTATAAAAGCCTCTCCGAATTAGAAATGATTTTTTTCTGAGTATTAATTTCTTGAACCCGGCACATCAACAAGGTATTCACACAACCAGGGTTCACAGTCCCTCTATTATGAACAACATTTTCTACATGGCAAAATATTCAGCTCTAATCAAAAGGATATTTTTCGTCATTATCACCCCCTCATGTCCTTCCATTTTAGTTTTAACTGCACAAAACCTTGAAATTACAAACATAATTGATCTTTATCTCTTCCCGGTCGATTATGATTATGAGCTTGATTATTCTGTCTTTTTTTTCTGGGCCTCCTGCCAGAGAGACCCCCCCAGGGGGTCGGAGGTCAGATCTGTCCCTCCACAGACCCACAGGAGCAGAAGGGAACATTCCCACCAGAAACAGAAGCAGAATATACATCGGTGTGTGGGGGGGGAGCGTTGTTGGCGAACAATAGAAGGTAAAGTCGAAAGGTGAGGGAGGCAGAGAGAGAAAGGAGGCTTTATTCTATTTGAATAAAGGACGATGGAAGGAGCCGGGCGAGAGAGGAGACAGCTGCTTTTGATTAAAGGCAGAAAGACTGCCGATGAATTCTACATCTCAGCAGCCCTGCCACGGGCGGGCTGCGAGCGCTGGCATCGGACAGCGCTGTGAGCCGCGGCAGGAGACAGCGGGGAGAAGGGGAAGGAGAAGGGGGCAGAGGTGCACCAGACACTGTCGTGACACAACTGTCGGTGGAAGTGGGGGGACTATTCAGACACTCGGAGACGAGCTGCAGCGTCTGCAAATGAAACACTCGGTCAAACTCCCACCGCGCTTCAGCCATATCTCAAATGACTTTCTGTGGATTTTAATTTTATTCTTTTTTTGTGAGCGCTCATGAATATGTATTATCATAATGATGATGTTTTAAAATGACATGGGGGCCCCATATTCACGCCATAATAGAGAACTCACGCAACATGAGGTTGAGTACCGCAGTGACAGATACGTTGTGTACGATCATGCCGTTCCAGCCGCTCATGGCGCGGATCTACAATTTGCACAATTTCTGAAAAGTAGGATCAAAACTTGTTGCATGGAGCTAACCCTGACCTCCAAGCACATTTGTGTGAGTGTGTGTGCGCATGTGTGTCTCTGGTGTGCACTGTGTGAATTTGTGCGTGTGTTTGTGTGCCTGTGTGTGTTTGCGCGCAGTCCCTTCCGTCCACCATTGTATGTTGTACGTCCTGGCACTTAATGTACGCACTCAATGTACGCACTTTCATAGTACTTAATTGGGTAATAGCGTCTGCAGTAGCTGCTCTCACTGCTGTACACGGGGAACGGTTAGCCTAGCGATTGATAGTACTTGAACTTGTTTCTGTGAACATCTTTACTGTACCGACAGCTATTTATTGTTTAAATTCTTATGACAAATGTACTTAATGTAAGACGCTTTGGATAAATGCCTGTATGCGTGCGTGCGTGCGTGCGTGCGTGCGTGCGTGCGTGCGTGCACGCGTACGTACGTGCGTGTGCGTGCGTGCGTGTGCGTGTGCAGTGCTGTGCGTGCGTACCTGGAGCTGCTGGGCCTCGTGGTTCTCCAGCCCTTCTACGATCGGGGCGAAGCGGTCCTTGTTGTTCCTCTCGGCGGCGATCGTCATGGCGGTCAGGATCTTATCCAGACTGCGGTCCAATGTGCACCGCAGGCAAAAAAAAAACAACCAAATAAAAAACATTTAACAAATGCTTCTCAGCGTGTCACTAGCGGTACATTTACTCAGAGTTTCCCGCCTGACCGGCTCCGTCTGGAGACCCACACCCCTCTCCATCTTCTTTATGGCGATCCGCTCTATTATTGTCATTCAATTGTGCCTCCTTAGCATTTGTTGCTTAGGTGACGTCGGCTGAAAACGGGCCGAGTGCTCTCTTGATGCATTGTTAAAGCAATTGTATCAGAAGGCATTCGGCTTAGCTAGGGAGCACGGGAATTATTGCATGCAAAAAGACTGCCAGACTAACACAAAAACATCTTTTTTTGCGTGAATGCAAGCAAATTATAGCTCTCGAAGTGGCTACGTCAGCCCTGATGAATAGAGAACTGGACCATTTCAGGCTTTAAACAGTGGATGAAGGGTTATATTGATGTGAAACACCCACACACACGCACACATAATGGAACCACTATGACCAGGAAGCACTAAGCAGAGATGCCCCATTGATACGTCCATATTCTATTGAATTTAGCATTGACCTATTTCATAAAACCGAAGAATGCTTCTCCTCCCCGTCACTCAGACGGTGGTCGCTGTACTTCAGCGCGGGTGGTACTGAACCGGGGAGTTCTCCCTTTTATCCTCGTTCCTTCCTCCCTCTCAGAGCCCGGAACCGTCCGGTTCTCAAGCCAATCAGAAGCGAGCCTGGCCTCAGAGGGGGGGTGGGACGGGGGGGGGGGGACCCTCCAACGCACTCCATCACGCCCTCCCGAAGTCCCCCTCTGCAGCAGGCGCTAAACGAAGACCTGACAACTCCCAGCGCCAAGACGTCTCTCTCCCGTCGCCCCGCGGCCCTGCGTCTAATCCGCGCTATTCTTAGCGGGCTTAATATATACCAGGAGGTGCAAATAAAAATAACAATCTGCGACAAAGCGGATGATCCCGCTCGTGACCTACAACTGTCAGCGCGGCGTATCTGAAGGAAGTCAGAGGCAGATAAATGGAGGGGGGGGGGGTCTGGGGCAGATGTTGAGGGATGCACGCTGAATAGCTCTAAAGATAGTTGATGGCTGCTATAAAGCACGCCGGCCTTGGTTTTCTTAAAGGGGGTAAGAAAACCTGCCGTGCTCAAGTGTTTAACTCATCTGCCGGTCTCGAGGTGTCGCTGCGCCTCCTTTTGTAACGGCGGCGGCCTAACGTCTGGAAGGAACCTGAAGCAGCGGCAGTTAAAGGGACGTGTTGCATGCTGCTGAGTGAACCGCAGGCGGCCGTGACAAACAGAGGAGTGTCCACTGGAAAAGACAGGAAGCAGCTCAGCGCAGGAATTCAGTCCACTTAAACAGCAGAGAAGACCCAAGGTTACGCTCATTCCTTCAGTGTGTTTCTTATGCATTGTTCTGCAGGACAGCTCCCTGACACGGTATTTAGTGTTCAGCCGGAGAAGAGGAGCGTGAGGATTCAGTTTCTATTAATTGTCACTCATTAAGTATATATGCGTTAAAGGAAGCGGTGCAAAAACATCAATAGCCTGGCTCTACTGTCACACCCTGCATGCTGTGTGAGTGTGTGTGTCTGTGTGTGTGTGTGTGTGTGTGTGTGTGTGTGTGTGTGTGTGGTGTGTGTGTGTGTGTGTGTGTGTGTGTGTGTGTGTGTGTGTGTGTGTGTGTGTGTGTGTGTGTGTGTGTGTGTGTGTGTGTGTGTGTGTGTGTGTGTGTGTGTGTGTGTGTGTGTGTGTGTGTGTGTGTGTGTGTGTGTGTGTGTGTGTGTGTGTGTGTGTGCGTGCGCACAGACAATCGTACGCGTGCATGTATGCATGGTGAGCCTCTATCAGTGAGTGTTTCTACTAATAAGGTCGAGATAGGCAATTATACTAAATACTTTATTACCTAATTATACACAAATAAAAAACAGTATGTGTGTGTGAACTTCTACAGCTGTGGCCATCACAACCGGGCGCGCCGGCAGAAGGTGGATCACGGGCCCTCTTCAAGGCTATCTCCGGCTTTATTTATCCGTGCAAGGTAACATTGAAGTGTCATTGTTATTCTTGCCGAGCCTCTCTGCAAAGACACCATAAAAACAGCTCTCGCCTTGGATTCAATTTATAACCTGTCAGCCGAGCCGCGTGTCCAAGGGAAAAGTACGGCGGGCAGCTTAACACATTACACAGACTAAACTGCATCATCCCAACATGTGCCCTGTCGGATTCCAGTGCATCTCAGAGGTCAGGGGCAGAGAGGGAGAAGAAGGGGGTCACTGCTTGGCACTCGAGGGGAGACCGGCTGTTGTTTCTCCCTGTGGTCTCTCCCTGTGGTCTCTCCCTGTGGTCTCTCCCTGTGGTCTCTCCCTGTGGTCTCTCCCTGTGGTCTCTCCCTGTTGTCTCTCCCTGGTGTCTCTCCCTGGTGTCTCTCCCTGGTGTCTCTCCCTGTGGTCTCTCCCTGTGGTCTCTCCCTGTTGTCTCTCCCTGGTGTCTCTCCCTGTGGTCTCTCCCTGGTGTCTCTCCCTGTTGTCTCTCCCTGGTGTCTCTCCCTGGGGTCTCTCCCTGGTGTCTCTCCCTGGTGTCTCTCCCTGGTGTCTCTCCCTGGTGTCTCTCCCTGTGGTCTCTCCCTGTTGTCTCTCCCTGGTCTCTCCCTGTTGTCTCTCCGTTTGGCAGGTCGGGGGTCGGGGGGGACTGGAGCTCACATGTTTTCCTCCCCGATGATGCAGACGGCAGACAGGATCTTCACGATCTCGGTCATCATGTTCGGCTGCTTGGGGTCGATGGCGCGCGCCAGCAGCAGCAGGCTGCGTTCGTCTCCCAGAATCCTTTGCAGTCCATACTATGGGAAATGTAGAAAGTAAGAAAATATGAAGAAAAAAGAATCCACTGGGAATAAATGAATAAGAGCATTTGCATTCATGGAAGGACTTTTGCCTTGAGTTAAAAAATGTTGTAAAAAAAGTTACTATCTATTGTAAGTTATAGTCAGCCTTAATTCTCTTTTAAGGAGGGACAATGAGGCCAAGGGAAAAAGGAGATGATGATAAATTAATTCAATTGAGGACAGCACTACAGGGACAAATACTTATAGCCTCGTCCACCTTTAAAACTCTCCACAATGCCACAACTGTAGGAATGTAAAGGTGGAAATAACCACCTGTGGGATTGATTTAAAGGGTAGCAGATCAATCCTTCATTTAGTCTTCAAATGTGACAAATGAGACAGACCTTCGCGAAAAGAATATTTAAAAGTTATACCCAATGAGATTTACTTTACTATCTCATCGTCAAATCTGTCTGCGTTAAAACATGGCTCTTAAAAGTTCACTCACACACACACACACACACACACACACACACACACACACACACACACACACACACACACACACACACACACACACACACACACACACACACACACACACACACACACACACACACACACCACGCACGCAAACAATTTTCGCACATACCCGATAATGAAATAACATGAACACTGTCATACTAATTACATTTTAAGTTCACTCACTGTCATTCAAAATAATATATTTTATCTTATTTACAAAAAAAAACCACCTCAAATGTGAATGTCACTTTATCTGACACCATTAACAAAAAAAGCTGTTGAAATATTTCACCACTTCAGGCAGATTTACCCTAATTACTGCGGACTGCATCCAAATGTCATCATATTGTGCACTGAAATTAGCCTTTTCCTAAAGTTAAACCATCGATCATAAGGAGACCTTATTGTTCATGAAGGCCTTCAAGCATTGGATCAGCTTGTGTTGGTTCCGCTTATCCATGTTGTCCTGCCTGGAAAACGAACGGAAACACAAGGAATCATCAATCACCGGATAATGTGTAAAAATAGTTCCTGTCAGTTATTGTCAGATGTGACACGGAATCAGACTGGGAAACAAACGTCTGATGACAAATCAATCCAGGGCATAATATTCTACAAAGATCTAATTCAATTTTTTTTGTTTTAAAGTATATATTTCTATATACATTTTTATATATAAATATAAGAGACACAGACAGACAGACAGATAGATATGTATATACACACATATCAAATATATATATATAAATCGATAGATGAATGTACTAGAAAGCATAATAGTGATTGTTTTCAAGTATATTTATCCTTAGATATATCTTTTTATTTGATATTCAATATAATACTAATATAAAAGTCAGAGTATTTGTGGCCCATCGGAGGACTTGGAGGTGAAGGTCACTCGTGTTGTGCATGAGGCTTCTGTGGTGAAGAACACACACACACTCCAGCTGGCATGCCCTCGCCGCGCTCTGATCAACTCACTGTTTCTTGTCCAGGAGTTTCTCCAGAGCTTCCAGGAGCAGACCCAGACCTTCATGACCAAAGTTATGCACCCAGCTGCAGAGGAAGCACAAGCACACGAGATCAGGGTGGGTGAACGTCCGGTGATACTGAAGCACAACACCCAGCAAGTTTTACCACCAACATGGCATTGATTCATCATGCAGGACTACCGTGTTATACGATGAAAATACATAACCGTTAATAGATAGAAGACACCACTGGCCCGACACAATCGGTAAAATATGCCTTTCTTTTATTTGTTTTCCACCTAATTGAGTGCAGTCGCGTTTAAAAGCCGACCCGTTTGTTTTAATTCGGTGGATCTCCGTTTGAATCACATTTGGGCCGCATTATCGCACCGGCAAATGAACACTTGTACATTTTAAGTGTTTTTTGCTGTTTGTATTAAGGCCCCATTGTGACGGCGCTCTGTCTCGGCGCCAACAGATTAAGCAATGCAGGGGAGATAACGCTGTAATCGATAATGGATCGGCAAGGGATAATTGGCTTTAAACCACGACGTATCAGGAGACGGCAAATGATCCGGCGAAGATGAGCTAGTTTGTCTCTGCTGAGGGCACGGGAGAGATGGTCTGATCACCGGCTGATTACACCATTAGCATTACTTGTTTTCAGACGCCCCCCCCCCCACCCTCGACTGTCTATAAAACTAAACGCATGGCCCAATTTGAGCCATTAACCAGCCATAAGTCAATGGTTTACCCAGCCTTTTTGACAATGATTCCAGGCAATAACACGGTGCGTATTGGAATCATTTGTATGGACTGCTCCGTCGTAGGAGAGCGAGCCCCTGGCCACTGCGGGCGTTGAAGGTGAGGATGGATCCGGTCTGCGTGATGAGATCAGCTCCTGGGATCAGACCCCCTCCCCACTCCCAACACCGCCATCCAGCCATTAGTCAAAATTAATTTAGCACACGGACCGGGCCAATTTGCAACTTATTACCATCCGACGTGCGGCCGCGATGATCATCCCGGTTAATAACAGAAAACGGTGTAATGGCCTGAATTCATAACTGTCTGTTTACTGTGGGCGGTTTTATTAGCCCTCGTTGTTTGTTGCGGGTTGATTTGTAGTGGCTCATTGAGCACAAACAAATAAATATTTGATGGTGGGAGAAGGATAGCCTCATCACGCCGGCCGGCGTTGGGGGCTACACTCGTTCTCTGAGCACAGGTGGAACGCCGGCGTCTTGTATTGTAGGAAATCTGCAGTTACGCGCAAGTCGTATTTGAATGTTCATTTTTACATATTTTACGCACTACATTTAACAAATGTCAGAATGTTGCTGCGAGTAAAAGTAACAAACTGGAATACGCAGAAATACACCAAGAGCAAATTGATGCCACCGGTTTTAAAGCGAGGGGGGGAACCATTGTGTTGTTGACGTTGTGCGGCACGATGAAGGCACTACTCAGAGCAAATGACAGTCTGGAACAAACCAAGACGGAAGGGAGACGTGCTAGATGGAGCACAATTCAGTAAATCCACAATCTGTGTTTATGCTTCTCGGTCGTGACTGTCACGTCAGCCATGAGAGGGAGGAGAGAGAGAGAGAGAGAGAGAGAGAGAGAGAGAGAGAGAGAGAGAGAGAGAGAGAGAGAGAGAGAGAGAGAGAGAGAGAGAGAGAGAGAGAGAGAGAGAGAGAGAGAGAGAGAGAGAGAGAGAGAGAGAGAGAGAGAGAGAGAGAGAGAGAGATAAAGAGAGCGAGAGAGACAGGGCGAGAGAGACAGAGCATGTGAGAGTGAGAGGGGGATAATGGCGCCAATATTTGTGGAGAGGTATTGCTATGATTACAGTGCGACTCGGTAATATAGTTACATCTCCAGGTAATATCGTGTGGTCTCACACTGTGCGTGTGAGTGTCAGTTAGATGACGCACGACGACCACTGACAGAACAACACGTTCATGGGCAGACTGCACTCCCAGCCCCTTGGAGTTATCCCTCAGCTGTTCAATGGCGTCTATAATATTATAGCTTGGCAGTCAACCGGGCCACACACAACATGAATGTATTGTTCATGCTTAGATTGGGGGAGAATGTAATGGTCAGGAGACCAACGATGTTTAAAGCGGAACAGGCGTGGTTGATTTACCCGATGCCTGTCGATTGACCGATCAGAACAGGTGGCCAGGGGAGATAGCTCTCCATGTAAAAAAGCATCTCGCTAAATGTGAGAAGGCATCTGAGGACTTAATTAAGCGGCTGAAGAATGGGTTCATGTAATATTGATGGCTACAGTCCTCCAGCTGAGTGCCACCAACTGGAGTTCCTTTCCTCATCGTGTGTATCCCACAGGCAAACTGAAAGATTCATGCTCTGTTTAAGTCAAACGTACATTTTTTTGGATGGGTATAATCTCCGCCACTTTGAGATGATTGTGTCGTAGTTATGGTAAGTGCTGTAACATTTATGTATTGTTTTGTTTTCAGTTGTTATCGTCTTGCGCGCAGGCTTTGCCTCAGATAGAAACAAGATATGGATGTTGACACACAGCGTCATGTCAAACAACGACAGGATCTATTTGTGAACACGCGCTGTGAGAGATCTCAGACCCAGGCAAGTCGCTCTGTAATGTTTGGCGTCTCTTTCTAATGTCCAACATTCATTTTTTTTTCTTGTGTAAGCACAACTAACTACCGAAGCACTTCCACCACTCACAGCGGCCCATCAGTCTGTTCCGGAGACCGAGATGAGCTCAGTAATGGATCTGTTTACACTGTAATCTGTCAGTCATCTGCATAATAACTGAAGCCCTATAAGGTTTGTGCGTTAAAGTTTCCCATTAACCAGCCAGGCTGCTGCGGGGCCTCTGAAAATGATTGCATCGCGGGCGATTCAATTAGTCAATCCTCAAAACAATCTCTCGGACTATCCGCGTCCTTCGTCTTAATAAACCACCCTTACTCTACGTCAGCACCCTAATTCGCCCCGGCATTCACGGAGAGACTTAAACAAAGCTCCAACAAAATGCTCCAAATTGCGCTTGGTGTGAATAGGAATTCAATTACGTACGCCACAAACGCATTCAGGGAACAGGATTTCGTGGCGTAGTTAATTGGGAAGGCAGAGCAATATGAGACCACAGAAAAACAATAACGTACTGAATTGAGCGGAGTCTGAGACCTCATCGGACTCTCATCCGCTGATTGGCTCATTAACTGAAATGACTCATCAGCAAAGAAACGCACACACACCAGCTCTGGTTGTGTTGTGTGGGATCAGTGGCTCTTGATCGGAGTACACCTCTGACCGCATACAGCAGGACATCGTGACAATAATGAACCATTAGTTAGTCATTAGCAATAACTGAGTTAATTGACAGTTTACTCAGGATCTGGTAATCATCTACTCATGGTATTCATGCTAACTAACGTTGTTCATGTTCGACTAAGGGAATGGTGTCCATGGTAACAAAGGTGTCAATAAAATATGAATTAATATCAACAGTTTGTTAATATGAAGCCCATTAGTTAAGATAACGAGACCATTAGCTGACTGTTAATCAACCTTAGTTGAGGCTTATTATGCCCTATTATTGTTAATTGAACCCTTATTGTAAATTTTTAAAGTTTTCATTTGGCTCATTAACTGCAGTGACCCATCGGCGAGGCGAGACCCGTCCCGGCCAGACCGAAGCGGTCGTGTTGTGTCTGATCAGCGGCTCTGAACGGGGGCGTCCCTCCGACAGCATGCAGCATCATCCCATCAGGGCTGGGCCCGGCCGCGCTCAGGACACGGTGAAGGTCATCGGGAGTCGCTGGGAGCCTCCGTGATTGCCAGCGATATCTATCAGGCTGGACTTAGGGGGTTCAGCCCCAGCGGTGGGGGGCTCACCGCGGCTTATCCCGTGATCAAGGAACCCTGATGCCGGGAAGGGAACCAAGCAGTCCTCCGCATCGGGCGCCCAAACACAGTCGCCCGTTTTCAGAGACCCAGGGACTCCCGTGACGGAGGTGGCGAGGGGATATCATCAGACTGGGAAGGCGTTCCGGCTCGCTGGCGCGCGGGAACAACCAGCGAGGCGGCACTGTGTCCTGATGACAATATCGCTTGTGTCAGCACCCCTGGAAATGTGTTTTTGTTTTTTTTTCCCCCAATGTAGGCGCGGGACACGGAGGAGAACACAAGCAGGGCATTCAAAAGGAACGCTTGACACCTTTCATGGTAACACAGCCTGCGATTTCTAAACCAGGGCCCGACTGAGCCCACTCAACAGGCCTGCTGCACACCGTAATGTTCTGCCTCCCACCGCTCCTGAAACACGTCCACCCCTTTGAGAAACAGCACACCTAAAGCACAAACCCGTGTGTGTTTGTGTGACTGAGTGTGTTTGACTGTGTGTGTGTGTGTGTGTGTGTGTGTGTGTGTGTGTGTGTGTGTGTGTGTGTGTGTGTGTGTGTGTGTGTGTGTGTGTGTGTGTGTGTGTGTGTGTGTGATGTGTGTGTGTGTGTGTGTGTGTGTGTGTGTGACTGTGTGTGTGTTGTAATGTGTGTGTGTGTGTGTGTTGTGTGTATGTGTGTGTGTGTGTGTGTGTGTTGTAGTGTGTGTGTGTGTGTGATGTGTCTGTGGTGTAGTGTGTGTGAGAGACTGTGTGTGTGTGTGTGTGTGGTGTGTGTGTGTGTGTGTGTGTGTGTGTGTGTGTGTGTGTGTGTGTGTGTGTGTGTGTGTGTGTGAGACTGTGTGTGTGTGTGAGTGACTGTGTGTGTGAGTGACTGTGTGTGTGAGTGACTGTGTGTGTGTGTGTGTGTGTGTGTGTGTGTGTGTGTGTGTGTGTGTGTGTGTGTGCATGCGTGCGTGCGTGTCTGCCTGTGTGTGTGTGTGTGTTGCACAGAGGGGGCCTAAGGACAATGTTACCAAAACAAAAGAAAAGAAGAAATGAGGTAGAAAATATCTGAAAATGAAAGTGCCAGAGAAGCAGTTAGAGACCGACACAGAAACACAGTACACACACGGAGAGGTTCAAGTGATGCATCAGGATTAATTCACCAGGGTGACCGAGACAGCTGATAGCTGTCCAGCTCCCCAGACACTACCCAATGACCCCCCGCCGAACACAAAACACTCCTGGAACGGCTAATTATCTCTGAGCAGGGTGGGCGACTCTTCCCACCATCCCAGAGAGAGAGAGAGAGAGAGAGAGAGAGAGAGAGAGAGAGAGAGAGAGAGAGAGAGAGAGAGAGAGAGAGAGAAGAGAGAGAGAGAGAGAGAGAGGAAAGGGAGAGAGAGACAGAAGAGAGAGAGAGAGAGAGAGAGAGAGAGAGAGAGAGAGAGAGAGAAGAGAGAGAGAGAGAGAGAGAGAGAGAGAGAGAGAGAGAGAGAGAGAGAGAGCGAGACGTATAACTGAATATGGATGGATCGTGAAGATTAATTGAAAGGTGCTGTGTGTGTATTGTGTGTGTGTGGTGGTGTGGTGTGTGTGTGGGTGGTGTGTGGTGTGGTGGTGGGTGTGGGGTGTGTGGGTAGGTGCGTGTGTGGGTTGTGGGTGGTGTGTGTGTGTGTGTGTGTGTGTGTGTGTGTGTGTGTGTGTGTTGTGGTGTATGTGTGTTTGTTGTTGTGTGTGTGTGTTGTGGTGTATTGGTGTTGTGTGTGTGTGTGTGTGTGTGTTGAATCAGAGCAGGGACGGACAGGTTTGATGTGAGCGACGCGGTCTCAGATCCCCACATAGCCTCCCCCCCCCCCCCCCGTCCCTCCCCCTCCTGTCCCGACCCCCTCCTCCCCCTCCCTCCCCCCCCCCCCGACCCCCTGCCGAGGCAGCTTTTCATCTGGGTGGATTGAAATGGAGCCGGTTCCACCGTGTATCCCAGGTACGGTTCCCCTCGTGAGCGGGGGATCAGCGTATTAATCCGAGCGCCTGGGGGGCCGCGGGGGGGAGGGGTGCACTTCACAAACCGCCGGAAGAATTACCAGGGGTTTTTATTTATAGACGCTATCCATGTTCAACACACGACGGAAACAACATCAAAACTCCACCGTACCAGTTCAGCATATCTCAGAATGGTTACACTAACGCTAAGATAATTAACGATGAGATTACATTTATTAATGTGATAGATTAACATCGTTAACTAGGGGTATTGTAATCATGGACTCATGGTGTTCATGCTGACTGTTGGAATGGTGTTCATTTTAACAACGGTATGCATTATTTAATAATTGCGCTATTAAATGATGTATAAATGAATACCTTTTTTGATATAAATACCGTTAGTCAATGATTACCAGACCATTAGTTGACTGTTCAGAAACCTTTAGTAAATGAATGGTTAATGCTTATTACTGTATTGTAACTATTGTTAATTAATGCTTTGTTATTGATCCGTTTTTGTAAAGTTTTATTATTTTTCCCCAGTTCACCAGGTAAAACATTGAGTTATTTCTTATTTCAACCAGATGATGTAGATTCCCAGTAATTAACAAAAACATGAAAGTATGAAGGGTTATTTTGCATTATAAATTAGCCATATTACAAAAAGAAAGTGTGAGACATACTGATTACTTTAATTGGCAGTTAACTTGAACTTGAAGATCATTCTTAGTCTCGATAAAATGACAGTTCAGGTAAAAGATAACACGAACTGACAATCCAATTAATCAGTGAGTGCAGCGGGCAATGCAGGCGTTCAGAACAACAACGCTGTTGAAGAGATCTTTTAAAAACCGACCCATTAAACGCTCTCGCTCAAGCCCTGGAAAATATGCCACCAAACAACATCTGTTCAAGTCACAATGTTTGCCATGCAGTGATTTCAGCAGAATAATTCAGCTCATTAATATTGGTAACAAATATTATTTACAGACCTGTGACATTTTGAAACGCAGACAGGGAAAAGCTGTTGCCTACTTTATGTCGTATGAGTTATTGACATTCCACTCGACATTCAACTCCACTCGCTTCTCTCAATATCTTTTTGGATTAAATGAGATGGACCTTCACCCCCCACAGAGGTAAAATAAAAGGTTTATTCCCATTTATACAGAATGTATCAAGCACAGGTCGAAGCATGAGGACATTCTAGAAGGAGACAGGACATATGCCTATCCCATCGGTAGATAAACACTACTTACTTTCATACGCAGAGCACTCAAGAGTAAAGGACTAAACTCAATTGTGAGTTAAGTTTTGAAAAAAAATAGCAGTCACAAGGACATTTACATATCCAGGGGCAGTCCCATCCTGACCTGCCCCGATTGGTCCTGTGTGGAAGATTGTGTTGGGCTGAATCAATATGGGATTCAAATCAGAAGTCTTGTGAATTATGTATGTTTCGCTCCAGGGCCTCACAGATACGGTGAACTGGCAGGTTAACAGATGGTGTCAACCAAATGAAATGGATACGGCTCCTAAAATATACCCAGTCGCTGAGGACTTGTTTCTGTCTCCAAAAATGTTTCATTGCCTTGGAGGAGTTACAGAGTGAAAGTCAACGGTCCACTTGGCTCAATAAGGCTGACTTTTTGGGAGGATTTTCCACTATACTTGAGGAACGGTTTTAGTTTGTCCAACTTTGAGGTGATAGACAATTGTAAATAAAAGTATTAACAATGAAATATACAGAGATCGACGGAAAGAGGGGAAAATTGTCAATGGAGCCTTCCAACATTAGTGTGTAGAACACTCCGGTTATATCTCCTTGAGGATTGAGAGACCGAGGCTTGTCTCGGGATGGCTTGTAATAAATCTGGGAACACCAGATCCGAGAGCACCACTGTTGAAAACACAAAGTTGTTTTGCTGTGGTAAAAATGACAACATACTTTATGGGTCTGGATGAAATGATTGTGCCTCGTTCCTCGCTGCCTCTTCCTAGGGACGGTTTATTGGCAGAACCAGATTTCTGGCGTTCGGTGCATCTTAGTAGAAACAGAATGGCACGCGGCTGGGAATAACCACAGAGGTGTTCAATCAGACCTTTCATGAATTGGATTTTGCGGACACACCAAAGTCAGATAAGTTATGCAAGGTGCCAGTGTTGAGATTCAAGATGAGGCATCATGAGGCGATGAGGATCATACTAATAAACGGATACAGGCTAAATTGGTATTCTGCCCCTCTGAACTTCAACAAGGACATTGGGTTTACAATGTCATACTTCACGTAAAAAAAGTGACAGATCCTGATTTGGCTTGGGCAGAGCAGCATGCAGAATCACAGTGTGAATACAGAAAATCAATTAGGGATGATTCACTGAGACTGGCAGCGATTCCACCCTCACGAAGGGAAGAGTTGATACTGTTTCCCATCACCGTAAAGTATCGATGGCAGACATCGCTGGCACCCCCGTGTCTGCCCGGCGCTTTGCTCAAACATCGTTCATCAGTGCAATGTTGACTCCTCATCACAATGTCCAATTCTGGTGAGGCTCTTTTTCTAATCGCTGTAGCTACGCAAAACTATTCTGCTCCCCACTCTGAGCCAGATGGGAGCTCAAGCCCATGCTGGATCTGACAACCAATGATTGGGGGCCCAATCGTTGAGTGAGATGCTTTTACTGAGAGGCTTTGCTCACATTTCAATTTATTTTAATTTTTACTCAATGTTTACAAGGTTGCAGCTGTCTAAATAGCTGGAAGATCGCTTCTGAACAAATAGGTTGTTAAATGTACAACAATAAGGATTTAACTTGACTAGTATGAAGAAATACGAGATTAAGAAAAGAATGAATCAAGATAATTATCACGTTACAAATTAGTTGTGGAAGGTTTAGCAAGGATTAAGGAAGGGAAATTGGTGATTGCTCTACTATCAGACTATACTATATTTGGATGATAAAGGACAAATATTTAACAAAATCACACGCAATTAATTTGGAGCCTTATATTTGCGTCCCTTAAAGTATCTTAAAGAATGCAAAGTGTGCATCAATAAGGGTGCAATGCCCCATCGAGGTGAGAGAGAATGTGCATAGAGAGAATGTGCATAGAGAGAATGTGCATAGAGAGAATGTGCATAGAGGGAAACAGCCGTGAGTCAATTTCTATAACTCTGTACTGCCAGTGGTGCAGAGCTACAAGCAACCAAAATGTTCTAAATCGAGTAGGACTAGAGAGCAGCAGAAAGGCAATACCGGGGACGCTAGAAAGACCCCAGCAACACCATACATCTTGACTATGCATGCATGAAGAGAAACTTGAGTGTCAGCGAATCACATCCATCTCTGTGATAAAAAAAAATAAGACTCCAGAGGAAATTGGCCCGGTCTCAGCCGTACCATGGAGACAGCGCGTAATGAAAAGTTAGGAGGCCAGCTCAACGTTGCTTGAACAGTTCTCGGGCATCTGAGAGCTAACAGATGCAATATGGAAGTCACAACCGGGATTTTGTAGAGTCAGAGTGCAATAGCTACGATTTTACGTATGGCACTCGGAACCCAGAGAGGCAGATAATATATACCAGGTCGGACCTCTGCGCTGGGAGAAAACCTAGATATAAATCTTCTTTTGGCATAGGAAACCACATCAAGCATCTCTACGCCAATACCAACTGTGCCAGAGATTCTGGATGGTAACAACTGTTACTTTTTTATCGCAAGAATTGCAGGCACAGGTTGGATTTTTGCTGTAGCTGAACTGACTGGAAGTCTGCCTATAAGATGATTATACCACAGCACACGCTAAGAAATAATGTCAGACTGTCAAATCACTACTTCAGTTAACCCAGTGTGCTACAGGTAGGCTACAGCTAGCACATCCTGTGGTTTGCTTGTTCCCTTTATTGGGATTTAAAACATCCCAGAAGTACTGAATGATAAAGATATGAATCATGAGGAACTTGGTGAGTTTCATGCTAAATTAACGAACAAACGAACAAATCAACGAACATCACACCCAAATAATAGCAGGCTAGTTGTTTAAGTGGAAAGAAAAATATAAATAAACCAGATACAGTCTGACACATCTACATTAAGAAACACCTGTCGAAAATAAAAATAGAATACATTTCAAATAAAAAAGAATCAAGCCGAGAGTAACAAAATTAGCCGCGGAGCAAGAAGAGGAAAATAAAACAAAAATGACAGCTGAGCAGAAGGTAAAAGCCAAACGGAAGCGTTCTAGTCTCCGGGCGATGCCATCTGTAGGCAGACCTGCGAACGATGCACGCCACACACCTGTGTGGGACTGCGTGAGAGACAGGGAACCCGCCACAATGGCCCTGTAACCACCTGCACTGCCAGACAGGTGCAGCCCTGCCAATTAAACGATTAGACCAACACCGGCACCGGGGAGGAAATGAGTCGGAGCTGCAGAGCCCCACAGTGAGCCCACGCTGACAAAGGAACAGGAACTTGTGGACAGATACTGACCTTCTGGTTAACTGAAACAAAGCTGCCAAATGAGCCAGGGTATCGTTTAGTAATTAAACTGAAGATGCTTCATAAAAGTCCCATTTTGTGAAAGTCTTTCAATAATTTGCATTTGATTAAATCGATCAAATATGATTTTGTAATCATTAAAATCCGCACATATAACAATGCCGCATTATGTTCCTAAAGCCACCAGCCCTAAGACAAATGTTGAAATAACGTTGCCCACATACACACAACATCCTGCAAACACACCGATGCGTCATTCTCCTGAAAGTGTTGCTGCAGGCATTCAGACAAAGATTCTGAACAGATGTAAGATTATCCTGCAAAAGTCGTTGAATATCAAAACAAAATCATTTGCGTCCCTTTTGCAACGCAACCATGTTCCTAAAGCAGCACATGCAGGTCCACACACAGCTCTGCTGCGTGGGGCAATCAACCATCAGCGAGATCAGCCCCCCGCCATCAGGGTCTGTTCTTCTACCGTGCCTCTCATTGACTGCTCACCTGACAGTTGGAACACATTCATTTATGAAATGAAAGTAGTGATTAATCCCAGGCGCGAGTGTTCAAAAGAATGTCATCTGAATGACCTCCATTGGGGAGTGTTGATGGGCCGATTACCGCATTGTTCTGCACCGTCTCCAGCTCACCACCAAGACAGGCCACAAAGGTTGCATTACCATAGCCGAGCCAGACGCAGGAGCTGGCATTCCCTTTGTGTTGTGATCCATGACAATTAGGTGCATTCATATTAATTAGGAGGAGCCTTATTGGCACGTTAAAGCCTTCCTTCCCTGTGAGGGAGAGGAGGGGGTGGTGGCGGTCTCCCTCCAGCGAACAGCAGGCTCATCCCAGGGTAGCGCGGTGGTCTCTGACCAGACCTGGCATTCTGCAGGGTGTTGTGCACCTCGACGGAGTATTTGCTCCTTCGCTGGGTGGTCAAAGGTTCAGTTATTTGAAAACACCCAGAGGGCAGTCCTGGCCTCCTTTGCATCCCCATGGCACCCACTGGCCTTTCTGAGTGGAAAGGCTAACTTGACTCCCCACAGCTAAGTGAGTCCTGCCTTCCACACGCTGCCATCAATCATCTGGAAGGACCACATTTTGAATCAGGTTCAGTGGCATTCAGTCATTTAAAACATAGTATAGTTATATGTGGAGCAACACTAGAATGTTACCAACAGATTTCAATGTTATTTTGCATTGCACTGGTTCTTCTTTATTTTTTTTACAGAACAGACAAAAATAAATAGAAATAATGAACAATACCTATGTTTTTACTGTTTTAACCATCTATTTATTCATGAAAAGGAGGGCACCATTGTTTGCTTGCTAGGGGGAAAACCACCTCCCCCAAAAGCACATTGGCTGTGAATTAATTCTACGTAATCCTGTTTACCAAATGGAGAAATATATAAACGTATACAGTATAGTATCTCTGGGACCTAACGCACGCTCTGCCTGGCGCTGCCCTGCCAATTTAGTGTGCACTCAGGCCCGGCGTTAAGGACTCTGTGCGTGCCTTTCATCTCCCGAACACTCCTCCTGCCCCGAGCGTCGAGGCACGTTGAAGCGCCTCGCAGAGAGCGGACCGGTCCGGACTAATAACCCCAACTGTCGGAGGGCTCGCTCTCTCTCTCTCTCTCTCTCTCTCTCTCTCTCTCTCTCTCTCTCTCTCTCTCTCTCTCTCTCTCTCTCTCTCTCTCTCTCTCTCTCTCTCTCTCTCTCTCTCTCTCTCTCTCTCTCTCTCTCTCTCTCTCTCTCTGGTTAGGGCACGCCCCTCACCGGACTCAGAGCGGGGGGCCGGTGAGAGACGGGCCCCCCAGGTCGACGCCTCCTTCAGGATCATTTGAAGATACTGAATGATACAGATTGGATTGATCTCCACGTTGAGCGCTTTAAAGAGGGAGGCGGGCGGGAGGGGGCAGCAGTGGGCAGTAGAGGGCAGTAGGGGGCAGTAGAGGGCAGTAGAGGGCAGTAGAGGGCAGTAGGGGGCAGTAGGGGGCAGTAGAGGGCAGTAGAGGGCAGTAGAGGGCAGTAGGGGCAAGTAGAGGGCAGTAAAGGGCAGTGTAGGGGGGCAGTAGGGGGCCAGTAGAGGGCAGTAGGGGG
>OLKM01000490.1:233415-293415 GCA_900291075.1 Melanogrammus aeglefinus | reverse complement strand
CTTGCATCATCTTCCTGGCCTTTTCCACCTCCTAACCTCTCCCTCCTCTACCCTCGTGTCCGCCTGCATCGAGCATGGCCCGCTCTCTCCAGCAGGAGGGACCTTACCCAGAGGCACGCAACAACTACACATGAGACCAATCAGGCAAAAAGGGCCACAGGGTCCCCCGTAGAACACGACACACGCAAGGGCACGTACACTCTCCCACAAACACACACACACACACACACAAACAGCTGGGGCTGCAGCTGTTCACCCCCATCAAGCCCGTCGATTTCCAAGAGGGACGCTCAGAGGTAGACCAACGGAGAGAGAGAGAGAGAGCAATGTGAAATAGGCCAGTGAGACAGAGAGAGACGGAGAGAGAGAGAAAAAAAAGGTAAACAGAGCGACAGACACCCACAGAGAGAGACACACGGAGATGTGTCTAAAAGTGAAATGGAGCTAAAAGTGAGAGACAAAATAAAGAAGGAGTGAGCGAGGGCTAAAAGAGGGAGAGGGGAGTGCTAGGTAAACAAGACTGGGATGAAGAGATCAAGACCTTAAACACAGTCTATTGAGTCTCTTAAACCTTTAATCCCATCCAGTGCAATAGATTTATCTGCATTGATCAGATTTTCCCCTTCACTCCTCCTCCCACCGCAATTTCTCTCCCTTACTCACTCTTTTTTATTCCTTTGCGGAGGGCAGGCCTGCTGAACACATTAGAAAAATATCCCACTTTGACAGCAGATTCGGGCCCAAATCCACCCATCACGAAGAGTTATGCCATTACAGCTAGCTGGAGGATTTGTGAGCTTCAATACAAATCAAACCTGCAGGGAGCTGTGCTGCGTGGTGTCGGTGGGGTGGGGTGCTGAAGGGGATATCGATGGAGGAGGGGGGGGGACTATACACTCATAGAAACAGGGACACCGATGGGAAAATGGAGAGATCACTATTCGTGGCTGCCTTATACATCAGACCATGTGTTCATACCACACACACACACACACACACACACACACACACACACACACACACACACACACACACACACACACACACACACACACACACACACACACACACACACACACACACACACACACCCCCCCCCCCCAGTGGGTTTCAAAACAGCAGCATTTTATCAAAATAGAGTTTAATCTAGTAGAGGCCCAAGCGTTCCCCATGCCTTGCAGATGGAAATGTTGCATGGGCCACAGTTACTTTTTCCTCTTCGTGTTTATTATTTCTTCTCCTCTTTTGTCCATCAATCTCCTTCTTCTCCTGCTCACCCCTGTTGTGATTTTCTTCTCCTTTTACTCTCCTGTGACAGAGCGATTCAGATGCGACGTTGGGTGCGGGTCAAGACCGTCACAACTGTAAGAAGACAAGGCTGTCTGAGGTTTCAGATGTTTGTTTTATGGGACTACCTGAGGTACGATGTAACGTGATAATAACACGTGTCTTTCACTTGCTAATTTGTGCTGGCAAAGAGTGGAGCATTCAAAAAGCTAGGCTCCAAGCTTCTCTGACGGGTTAGGTTAGTTATGTATAGGCCTTTACATTCTGGCAACAAGGGCCTTGTCCCTTATACGCCATTATGTAGCCATAGTGATCGTCCTGACCTAAAGCCACAACACCAATACATCTTCTGCGACGTTATGTGTCATTACTTTCCCCGTTTTTTTTTTTCCACCAGTGACAAAAGACAGAAGTCATTCACGTTGGCCCCATGATTGATTCTATGCTGCCGGAGCAAGGACCCGAGCGAGTGAGAGACGTATCTTACGTTTCACCCGCAAGGAGCTGACGCAGACGTCGGGACTCGGTTACACAACAGCCTCTCTGTTCCTGAGCCACCAAGCTGGCCAGCTTCTCCCTGGCCTCCGCTGGATGAATGTGGACCTTTAAGGCTTCGCTAGCCACGTACCAGAGCACACAGGCACACCGAATGTACGTGCAAAAGATACATACCGCACACCACACGCTAACTACCGAGTCCAGCGGAGAGAGCGCTCGTATGAAAAGGCCCGCTGTCGTTTGGGAGGGGTGGGGTGGGGAGGGGGGGGGGGGGTAAAGAGATGATTTAAAGCCCAGGTCATACGCGGGATGTTTGGCCCGCCGGTGGCCTCGGCCATCGAGAACGTGTCGTAAACAAGCGGCAAAGGAAAAGAGAGCAGACTGAATTGAACCCGACCGAAAACCACACAGAGCGCCTTTCAGCCGGCTAAGAGAGGGAGAAAAAAAAAAAATGCATCAAGCAGCCAAGCACTCTCGTCGTCTCTTAACTTTTCCGGCGCGCAAAAAATAAAAGTAAAAAGCAAAGAGCCATAAGCAAAGCTCTGGGAAGTGTAAGGACACAAATGACCTAATGCTGGATAAACCATCAACTATCAAGTCTGGGTGGTGGAGGCAGCGTGCTAATGCGTCTGGGAGGGTATGGAGGGAACAGCAAGCCAGTGTTTTAGGAGGGCCCCTAACCAAATGGGATGATCCCCCCCCCCCCCCCCATGCAAGTGGAATTCCAACACCTGAGTGGGGCTATTAATAAAGGTGGTGCATGTGCACGCCTGCTGGGGTGTGATTTTTATGCACTCGGCACCGACTTCATGTGGGTGCTTATCAGCATAAAGGTTGCATGAAGGCATGCACCGGTTGTTGCTGGTTCTTGTACACCAGCGCGCTCATCAACGCTATTGGTTTCCCCCCGCCCCCACACCCCCCGCATGCCACAAGCCCATTGGCGTTCCGACCGTGAGTCTGTTCACGCACGGCGACAAAAAACAGATCGCTTTCTCCCGTGCCAAATTAGCGGCTGATACACAACTCCTGGCGAGCAGAATGCCAGCGAGGAGAGAGCTAGCATGCAACGCACGCAGCAGACAAGGGCTCTGTGAACGTCGGCTCGTGTGAGGCGACCGTGATGCAAAAAACACAGGCATGCAAAGGGGATGGGTCATGCCCCCTCCTGACCAAGCAGGGCCATTACCCGATAGCACACGGCCTAGAATAGTGGCGGCACCTGTCAGCGGAGGGCTATAACATAGCTTGCGTCTCGCCAGTCGTTTTGCTTCGATAAAGCTTGTGTTAATGCGACACCATCGCCGCTACCCGCCGGAATATACTACGTTTAGGCCTTCAATGTAGTTAATTTCTTTGTTTACCCCAAATATATTCCTGATATGCCAGGATCGGTTGTTTATGGCAAATGGATGTTCAGTGTTGACCCTCCGTGTGTTTGTGTGCCCACAACTTTTATAAACTGTCTTAAATGTCAACCAGACGATGGCATTGTTCTTAAACTTCCTCGATGCTCAATAGCCTTCGAATTTATCAACAATTGTACAATACAAAGAAGTGTCTGTACACCACATCTGTACACCATGGTCCATTATGTGGTCTTTGAATATGTGTGGCCATGTATGAACCAATACAGCTGTGCGGACTTGGGAGTTTAGTCAAACTCTAGATGTAGGTCATCATTAATGGAGGCTGATCCGAAGATGCAATTCAGCAGAAGTCTGCCTAATGCAACAGATGATGCCTCCGTCGAACAATGTGACCACAAAGGTCAACCCGATATTAATGGCGTCTGTTACTTTTCGTCTCCTTATCCCAATCCCACAGCCCTGAAAATATGCATGCAGCGTCTGTCATAAAACACACACACACACACACACACACACACACACACACACACACACACACACACACACACACACACACACACACACACACACACACACACACACACACACACACACACACACACACACACACACACACACACACACACACCATCTGCTTCTCGACTCAGCCCTGAGTCAGAGCGGGGAGATGAGATCAGGTCCAGCTGGACTCTGGAGGCAGACTCTGTCTCACTCTCTCTCTCTCTCTCTCCCTCTTTCTCTCTGCTTCCCTCTCTTCCTCTCTCCCTAACCCACCTCAGCCAAAAAACGACCTGGGCCGAGCCAAACTTCAACATGGCCGCTTGAGCGCCTCAAACTAAATGTTATTTTCCAAATCAGGGAAAGCCTGATACATATAAATTATGTCAATGCGATACCGGCTAGATTAGGGCAAAGCCGTGCCTCAAATCCCTTATGATGGCCCCGGTCTGGTATAACTGCAGCGTTCAGAATCAGAGTGTGTGTGCGCACAAGTGTGTGCTAGCATGCGTGTGTGTGAACGCCGGCGTTTGTATGTGGGTCCCGGTCTGGGGGTCGTACACTTAAGACCCAGGGGGGGTTTAAGCAGATTTACGGCATGCTGAGGAGGAGGTAGCAGAGCTAAAGCATGACCGAGTATGGAAGGAGCTTATTAGGGGAGCGGGGGATCAGCCGTGGCCAGGACCTGGGCCTGGACCTGGACCAGGACCTGGGCCTGGACCTGGACCAGGACCTGGGCCTGGACCTGGGCCTGGGCCTGGGCCTGGACCTGGGCCTGGACCTGGACCAGGACCTGGGCCTGGACCTGGGCCTGGGCCTGGGCCTGGGCCTGGGACAGGACCTGGGCCAGGACCTGGGCCTGGACCTGGACCTGGACCTGGGCCAGGACCTGGGCCAGGACCTGGGCCTGGGCCTGGGCCTGGGCCTGGGCCAGGACCTGGGCCAGGACCTGGGGTTCCTTCAGGAGGACACGACGTGGACAACTGGGCCGGGCTCCACAGCGGTGGTTCTCTCCTAAGGGCCCCCACAACCTTCACCTGCCATCAACCCGAATAATTATTAATGTTGTAGCATTGAAAGAGGCTGAGGCAGTATTCTATTTCTGAAATACTATCTCAAACATGAATATTGGTAACGCTACGTTTGTTTTTTACTAGCTAAAGTAAGGTAAGCAAGGCACCACCCCGCCCCCCCCCCCCCGACACACACACACACACACACACACACACACACACACACACACACACACACACACACACACACACACACACACACACACACACACACACACAGTATGGCCGTGTACTACCAGCTTTGGAAACCAAGCAGTCTGCTTAACTCTGCGCAAAGTTTGCAAAACTCAATGTTCTGATCTTTGTTTGGGAAGTGGTAAAGCCTGGTTTGGGCACAGCCCAGTAGTCAAAGTGCTACCCAGAGAGCTTTAGCTGCATGGCTCTAGCACTGCTAGCAGGTATTAAAGGGTGTATAATGGGCTCTAGGACAGTCTCCGTGTAACGTTTAAATGGCAGCAAGCCTGCCACAGCTCAGCTTTTCCCTTTTTTTCTTTTTTATTGAAGAGAATTTGAAATACTTTAAACCCAAGTGGTAGAGGCTTTCCAATTCAAGAGCATTGAATAATTCAGTTTTCGAGATAATGTAAAATATCTAAATGAGTTTTGTGTCCCACTGTTCGAGACGAGTCAAACAGAACCAGTATGAATAGTCGGCAGATAATGCTGTTCCTCTGTGTTTGGCCTGTATAAAGCGATAGGACGAGTGGGAACAACGCCACAATGAGGCCAGACTGGCCTGAATGGCCTCCTTAATGACTAGAGCGGAGAGCATCACGGAAAAAAATAGGCGACTAATCCAAATTTGTCGTGCCTTTAATGTTTCATGAGCAGGTGCATTTAAGGGCCACAGTGGGAACAAAAGGGGAACATTACGAGGTAATAGGGCAATATCGCACTCAGCCCAACCGAAATAAGCTTGATGTCATTTAAAAGCAATAAGAGAAGAGAGATAACGAAAAACGCAAAATAGATAAGGTTTCGAGGCCTTTCTGATTTAATCCCAACAAAGTGAACCTCGTCATTCCCTGTGGGCTGGGACAAACCAAGGAGCATGTGTTGGCAATTTGCAGGAGAGTTGATGAACGGGACCGTCACACCTCACAGCCCCGGCTGTCGCCGAGCACGAAGGCCCTGCTGCCACTTGTACAATGTGTGGCTATTGGGTTCATGGGACCCAAATGAGTTTGGGTTATTATGTGAAACTGCCCCCCACACGGACACCCAAACACAGAGTGGAGCCCCGTTATTCATACAGAGCTGATCATTGAAAGATTGAACTAAATATAAAATATTGTCTTTGTCCCGCGTGCACGCGCACACGCACACACACACACACACACACACACACACACACACACACACACACACACACACACACACACACACACACACACACACACACACACACACACACACACACACACACACACAGCCAGGCACTCGGTTCCTCTCATCCCCTCTGAGGCATGCACTGATGGAGAGATAAGTTGAAGGTCATCCTGAGAGCATTGAGGCTCCGTAGTGGAATGTGTGGAATGACACACACTCTCTTGTTCCGCAGACAAGGAGCCTATCAGAGCAAGGAATGCCGCAGTATGGGCCTGTGTCATCGCAGCGCTGAGTCTTAAGATGGGGAGAAGATTTGGTTTGAGAGAGCTGTGTTCTGTGACAAAACCTTTCAGCGCCGATAAGGCCCCTGGCTTTGGGCCCCTGGACAAAGCCAGGGCCAAAAATACAGACCCCTGCAGGTGAGACGTATCCGTGTTGTATGAAGTACAGCAGTGTATACAAGCTTTACTCTGACGGTGACGAACTTCTGGAGACATCAAAGAGTCTCCAAAGAGTCCTATTTGTTTTACGCCAAGTTTATTCACACCAGTCGTTTTATTTATGCAAAACGGAGCAAAATGTTTCAGCTAAGAACTCAGCAGCACTTGCTGACTACATACATTTTACATGAGCCAGAAGAACATTTTTAACAAGGTCGAGCCAGCACATCAAGATGACGGTAAACTGAAAATCTGCATATGCATATTATGCAAGTAACCAACATCCCCAGTTCTTGCGTCATGTGTTCCCCAGGGCGCCCTGGTGTGAGTCAGCACCATGCGTCCGCAAAACCAACAACAAATGTTAAGCAGGCAGCTTAGCCAATCAAATGAGGCAAGGAAGGCCCGACACATCCCACGGCACCGCGATGACCTTCTCAAAATGCAACCCGGTACGCGAGGTGAATGTGCGCCGGGCCTCAACTATACAATGATGTAAGACAATATATAAAAGGAAATACCATCGCTCGCTTGCGGTAGGTCTGTCTAGAATGGGGTTTTGGGGTGCAGGTGGGGGGGATTCTAAAATTAGGATGGGAGGGGAGAGGTGTTAAAATGACACGGTTGAGGTCAATGCATGAAGAGGAAAGTCTGGGCTTGCTGGTTTTGAATGTGCTGCTGTTTGCGGGCAGCCGGGCTGTTTCTGGGCTTTGATGGTCCTTCGGCTGCCAGCGTCCAACCGCACTGACAATGGACCACACATACAGCTCCTCGGGGCAAAAAAACACAGCGGCCGACCGAGAACACCAGGTCAAAGAAACCCCGGACCCGGTCTGGGTGTGCTTAGAAAAGCAGAACCGTGGGTGGGGGGGGGGGGTGTGAGCCTGGCCCCAGCGGCAGACGGGCTGTTTAAAATAAAGTAAGAGAAGCCACGACAGCCTCTATGCCTTAAGGCTTTTCAAACAGAGCCGACGACATCGCAAGATGGATATTGTTTCTCTTTCGCTCATGTTGTTTTAGTTAAAAAGAAAAATAGATGCATTCCCATTGCGCAACGAAAAAAAAGTGTGCTTCGTCAATTACATCCTGCTCTCTCCTCTGCGTTTCCTCCCCCTTGTCTCTTCCGTCTGGCCTAACACAAAGCTCCTCTCAGTGTGTCAACGGCGTCTTGGCCAAGATGGCGTCCACGCGCCGTCTCATCAGCGCAGCACCTGGCAGTGGGAAACAGCCCATTCACTGTGTTTGACGACTTCAAAACAGTTTTCAGTGCTTTTCTAAAAACAAACAAAATACGAATACATCTGTGGCCTTGAATGCACACTACTTTGTCGGCAAAGCTAATTCGACAGATTTACTGATTTGTGTCTGTGTCTGTGTGTGTGTGTGTGTGTGTGTGTGTGTGTGTGTGTGTGTGTGTGTGTGTGTGTGTGTGTGTGTGTGTGTGTGTGTGTGTGTGTGTGTGTGTGTGTGTGTGTGTGTGTCTGTGTGTGTGTCTGTGTGTGTGTGTGGGGGGGTAGTTGACTGCAACAGTGAGAAAAATCTAAAGCTGCTGTGTGTTCTTCCCATTACATCATTCACACATATGTCCGTTCCCGGTTAGTCCTGGCCGTAGGCCAGTGCCCGGGAGTCTTCCGTGATGGATGTTTCGTGCACACTTGAACATCCTCTCATGCTCCCTGTAATTGTTGGCCTTGGGCTGCAGTCGCCTCTGGTCCATTTCATTTAAGACCATTACTAAGCCGGACGGGATGAATGTCTCGCCAGCCTTTTTGGAGGGGGGATCCTCAGAGAGGGGGGAGAGACGGAATGCGACTGCAGAGGATGCGTTTGTTGGCAACACACATCAGCTCTCTATGCGTGTCTGAATGTGCAGCAAAGGATGGGAAAGGGTAGCGCAGGTCATGGGGATTGAATGAGGATAATATGGGATTTGATTGACCTCCTTACCTTGTTAATCTGGACAGAGATGGACAGACTGCCCACGCCTGGCGTGGGAAGAGTGCGACCATACCGTACCGCATGAGTCGTACATTACCAATAATCCTTGTTTAAACTCCGCAAATGATTCACAGACCCCCCTCCCTCCCACACACACACACACACACACACACACACACACACACACACACACACACACACACACACACACACACACACACACACACACACACACACACACACACACACACACACACCCACCTAGAGGGTCTCCATTGACCCCCTTGTTCAGTGGCGCAGGTCGTCTATTCCTCTTCTCCAATAATCATTACACTCCCATGACAATGAGTTGGAAAGAACAACAGTGGACCTGAACCTGGAGCTGGATAAGCAGCCAGGCAGGGTGGAGGTTGGGAGGTCAGGATGGGGGGAGTGGGGAGAGTGGGGAGGGGGTTGCCCAGAGTCACGTACTACAAGCTGGTGAAAGTGCTTCATTAACCCGAAAGGGTCATTCCTCTGGCGTGGGCCTTCAAGAACCCAATAAACCCCACCGACCGCGCCCAAGAATAGCGAGGACTCTCCTCCAAGTCAGTTTTTAATAACGAATAGTAAAAGTTATCTGTTGCATTTTTAAAAAGGGTACTCAAAGGCTAGTCCTAAAACAAAAGAGTAGATTAATCCCAGCCTTCAGCAGGACGTAATGACACGTGGCTATCTATCTCTGGTTAAAAGAGTCAGAGGTAGACGCTATTCTTTTCGTCTTGTTTTGTTCCGTACAACCCAGACGGTGCGTTCTTCCCCCTGAAAGTCATACCTAAGAGTCTCCCTGTGAGTCCTTCTGGGTTCGCACACATGAAAGAGACAGAAACAGTCAGGTGAGATTGCCCCAAAATGCTGCAATTCTGTCAGCATTGTTGTAAGCGTCTACCCCGTGTACCTCCAACATGTCAGCCACGATTTGGAAAAGGAAATAAGGACTTTTTTTTTCCAACGCTGCTCACTGCTGAGTGAGTGGAGCCTGCTGTCTGCCCCCCTAGAGTGTCTGAATTCAATTCCTGACCCGAAAGAAAAAAGACAAAAAAGGGCAGTGCTTAACAAGGCTAAAACAGAGCTATAGTCAGACACATGACCAAAGGTTCCTCGCTGTGAACGAATGAATGCGGGAAATCTCTTAACTGCTAGACAAATCAGCAAAGCATGGGTCAGAGAACAGATTTCTAGTCATATTATTAACAAAGCTGTTGGATTTTTGCCCTCCCTGACACGACAGCCAGTATGATAGCATGTAACTGCTCTTTGAGTGCTGTCACACTGTTAGCATGGGGTGGTGACTCATAAAGAGACCTTGACCACTTATTCCTTGACGAGAGATCTTTTTTTCTCTTTCTTATTTATATGACTCGCTTGGAAAAAGCTGCTGTTCCTCTTAGGCTTTATTCTTTCTTTCTTACATAAAAATCATGTACCGAAAAATTTACTACCTCTGACAAAATTCAATTTGGTTTACGGTAATTCGGTTGATACGGGGCTGGACAAAGGCCTTTAGGGACTCCTAATGTGAGGCAGCCGGTGCTGTAGTTAAATAGCGTTTTGTCTGCTTATATAACCGTTTCATAACACGGCGCAACAACTTAAGTGGATTTAGCGACTTAGCTTACTAGGTGTCAACTTATGTGCCCCTGCAGCGTTGCCTTAGCCGGATGACGTAGGCCAACATCAAGGCGCTACACGTCTGACCTGAGGCAACGTGTAGGGAGGAAGAGAAGAGGCAGGTGTAGTGGGTAGAGGTAGGCCTTTCTGTGGCTGCAGCGGATTGAGGCTGGAGGGTGGAGGTCAGGGTTGCGGGGATAGGAGGACCGGATGGAGAACAGGCTCACCCTCAGCTTGACATAACCAGTCACCCCCCCACCCCCACCAGCAACTGGGTTTAAGAAAGCTTCTGTGAGCAGAGTCAGGGTAACTTTGGTACATGAAAGAGACGTTTGATCAGAGTGCCGTCGGCTTGCCCCCTAATGTACACCCTTAAATAAATATTGACTGGATTCGGAGGGCCAAGTAAATTGTGTCGACGAGAGGGAGGGAAAAAAAAGAGAAAAGCATTGCGATAGCCGAGGCGCACTTTGAAGCTGCCCGCGGGGCTCTTGCGCCAAGCATTTTTTGGAAAAGTGTTGACACACAGCATGCGATAGATGGCCTCTCCTCCTCTGCTCTTCAAAGACATTGGCTCCCTAAGGAAAAGGGTTTGCGCCGTTTGGACGGCTCTGCAACGGACATAACGTCAGCTGGGGTTCCAGCGACCCGGCGGATCAGGAGGAGGACAACACAACGGAAAATGCTCATTTCCAGGGAGGACATTCAATTAGTTTGTGCAGACACATTTTTTCAGGTGAAGCCCCTTAAAAAAAAACCTGGGCTCAATAGGAAGAAAGCTGACTGCTTGGCGAATGATGTTAAGTAAATAAACGAGAGGAAAGATAAAACCAAAGCTTTTGAGAAGAAGCCCTGTTCTTAAGCAGTGGAATTCTCTCAAACAACATTTGCCTAAGAATGCATTTTTTGGGAAACAAAATAGCCTCACCAACACACGCATTTTTGGACGCTCAACAGATCCACCATGGAGAGGCTGGGGAGAGGTGGATTAGGGAAAGAATTTTTTTTTTCGACAAAGGTCGGAAAACACGGCACATTTGGTTCGGATCAGCGGGGTCTTGACCCGGCACAGCGTTTATTTGGACCTCTGCACTGAAGTAATCACAGGGCGCCGTCTCTGCTGTGACAAACATTAACAGTCTGGAACCACTTGTCATCTTCCCGACAAAACAGTGTCAACACGGTGTCTGACTTCCAGCTCACCTGAGACGCCAGAGCAGCAGGGGCTAGCGAGGGTGGCGGGTGAATGCTTCCTATTTGTTATTCAGGTTATGAGGGGTTTGAAAAATGGCACCTTATTTAATATGAAACAGTTTCTTCCAGGGCCCAGGGAAAGCAGGTCTGTCTTTTTTGTTTACCCAAATCTTTAAACAGCCCAAGTCAGGCTTGGATTTTTAATATAAGCAAAGGGATGTTGTGGCTAAAAACCTATGCCCACAAAGCGTGTTTCAACAGACAGAACCTATTCACTTTGGATGGTCAAAACAACAATGTCTGTAAATAATGCAAATATCTAGTGTAAATGAAGAGTGCAACATAACAATAACACCGTGTCTAGCAGGAAGGAGAGAGACTCTTGCCTTACCAGAAAAACACAAGCTTAAATCCACACTGTGGGTATCATGCGCCTCCTTTCCATTCAAAAGGTTTAAACACAAAAATAAGAACTGTTGGAGCAATAGGGGTACAGTGAACTATTATGAAACGGTGGTTCTTGTTGGACATGTCTAGACTACAGGAGTCCAGCAGTGGCCTGAGGTACTCTAGGTTGAGCAAAAAGGAAAGGGAGGTATGAGCGTTTACACAACGCACCATTAAAATACCAACCCCAAGGAACATCAGATACAGATCAGGTCGACGTGTGTAGAGGACGAGCTGAGAGCAGTCTGACATGTGTTTCTGGCTGAGAGTCAAGGAATTTCCGTGTGAAAGACAATGCTTCTTTTTTTTTTTTTGACAGCACCTTGCTCCATTACTACGTCAGTCCAAAGTTGAAGATGGCAGCATTGAAACAGTGATTTAGTGTTGCAACAACTAGCCTACGCTCCTGTCAGTTCTGAGTCAAAGTGGCACTGTTCATTTTTTATCTTTAAATCTTCACGTTACACGTTCTTCCTCCTTCCTTTTTTTCATTTTTTTTTTCCAACTTTCAACTGTGTATGGAGTCAAACTATACAGCTAGCATGTTCTCGCTGTGAAACAGCAGATTCTTGCCTGACTAGCATCACTGGATTACAAAGAAGACAATAGCCCATTTGAGGCAGAGCTCCCGCAATATTGACATAATGACGCTCCGTCAATGTGCCATTTTTGCTTCTTTACTGCAAACCACAGTAAGTCGGCTTGGTGCTTCCCCGGTGTGTGCTTCTACATGCTTGATTCAGAGGCCTGACGTGTAACATTACAGCGTCAGCATGTAGTCTGAAGTACAACATACGCATAGTCAACATTGCCTTTGTAACAATAATGGTGGCCGAATTGATTGCCGAGATGCTTCTGTGTGATTGTGTGATTGTACCCGGCATGCACAATCACACAATCAAATACTTCAAAACGCAAGCAAACTGGCTGTGCATCATGAACAACATGTTGATGCGTAACGTTAAAATGACCCATTTTTGCAAGCAATGCAGTTGCGCGATCAATTGTACTTTGGAGGGGAAATTGAAGAAAAGCGGGGAGCTGTGTGCAGGTTCACCCCTTCTAAACGGACGTCGGTCAGGCTTTGCCACCAACTCTGCTGCCGGCTTTAAGTTTTAACACCGATGCATCCTTAATTGTGTATGTACTTACGTTTCTTACAAAAGGCTAGGCAGAATAACGCTGCAACATTCCCACTTGGATCAGGTCGTGTCAAAGTGGCTAATGCTAGTTTTGTTTTGGTCACTCGGTTACTGAAGACTGAAGTGCATCCGTTTCCATTTGTCACAACATTTGGAAAGAGTTGGCAATGAACATTCAGCATGAACCTTAAACCCTCTCCGCTGTCCAATTCAACTTAACACATTATAATCATTCAGTTCTCAAGGTGCACCTTGCATATTCACAGAAACTTTAAAAGCGGGGCATGCCCTGACAGAATAGTGCTCGGTGATGGCAGATTATATGGAAAGAAAATAGAAATTTGTTTTGAATCCGGGTCATGCACAGGCAAAAAGGATGGCATTGACCTTGTGCCAAACAATGCGAGTAAGTGTCGAAAGAGCATGTAAAGAAAAAACTGTTGGACGAATAAGAGGGGGATTATTTTGATCGAAGGAAACCAAAATAAATATTGCATGGGCTTTTACTTTATTATCAATCCTGCAGAATCTACCAGGGCCACACGTTCTGTCTGCGTCTCTTTCCCCTACAGCAGTCTAAGCCATGGGGAGGGGCGTTCTGCTGGGCCCTATGCGGTGTGCCGAGGCCGTGACTATTCAGTGAGCACAAAGACAGGTAGAATCTCCCGACGCTTCATTGATTTGCGCACATGTCATCGAGAAGACCTTGTCGCTCTATGATCTTCATTATCTTACTTGCTGCTCCTCTTTCTGAATACTGTAAACCGTAGGATATGTCAAAAAAGAGGATGCAGTGGGGAGTTATGCTGACAGAAAGGCTAACTGTATTAACATTCAAAGCCGGGGAGACGTTCATTTTTTTTACGAGTTTTATGAGCATTAATCTACAATGAACCATTGTTCAACCCGGCTAAGGATTACTGTTTGCATGTTGTTCGATCCAGGCAGGGATTTTTCCTTTCAAGTTTGCTTGAAAATTGCACTCAGGGGGACTCCTTTCAACCTAAAACACATATCAATCAAGTATGTGGAGAAGCCCTCGTTTGAAAACCCTGAAAAGGACGGTTGAAAATGCAAACAAGAAAAGAGCAATGGGTGTCTCTGAGTTGTTTCTCAGAGTAGCTGTTTTCAGTCGGTGTGGATATTTCTAATCAAAGCACCTCTGTTGGCGCAGTGAGGGGGGAGGGGGAGTGAAGAAATCTTTCCTGACACCTTGATGTTGGCCTTGGCAGAGCCCCCTGCTCTCGGCCAGTGGTGCTCAGGGTCTCTCCGGAGCCTGCTAGTAGTTTGCCCTGTCTCCGAGCCGTTGTTCTCTATTCCCCACCAACAGGAATCCTGCAGACTTCACCGCTTCAACTCAAAATTCAAAAAGCCGAAAGAATCTTTTTGGGAACTACAAAGAAGAGAGATAGAAATACCTCCACCTCGTTCTCACACATGCACAGAAAATCCTTATAATGACACTCCCTCTGAAGTGTCCTACACTATGATATCCTTTGAGCTCCCAGGATTAAGTCAAGTTTGCGTTTGACAGTTGATACACTCACAAACCATTTTCTTCTTAGTCATTGCATAAGCCACTCATCCACTCAGTGTGATTTACAGTTGCCTCAATCATATGGTTTGACGTGGGCATGTTGCATCAACACGGACATCATCATGGTCTCGCCCGGAAGAGAGGTGTCATCGTGTACCCTGTATTCACACTCACAACGGTATGTGAGCCATGGAATTCTCCCAATTACGCCTTTAACTAATAATTACACCGTCGGTAGACAAAAAGGGTTTGCTCTCTCTCTCTCTCTCTCTCTCTCTCTCTCTCTCTCTCTCTCTCTCTTCCTCTCTCTCCTCTCTTCTCTCTCTCTCTCTCTCTCTCTCTCTCTCTCTCTCTCCTCTCTCTCTCTTCTCTCTCTCTCTCTCTCTCTCTCTCTCTCTCTCTCTCTCTCTCTCTCTCTTCTCCTCTCTCTCTCTCTCTCTCTCTCTCTCTCTCTCTCTCTTTGGCGCCACTTGTTCTCGGTTGGTGAATGAGTAACGTCGATGGAGCACGTCCAGGCGCACGCCGCCCTCCAGGAGATGAGAGTCTGGAGCGTTGTTGGGATTTGTGTATGGAAATGTAATGGGGACAAAAGGAAGAAAAGGGAACCCTGCCCATCTTCTGTGTCAGAACAACTGCCCTGAAGGAAGGAACTCATCATGTGAACCGTGGGAGTGTTCATATCCTTCAGTTGAGGGTTTGATTGACATGAGCGGATTAAACACACGGTTGGGCACACAGGCAATCCAATTCTATCACACATACATTAAGACATTACTGTAATCACACGAATATAGACTGCGGCCGATATACAAACTTTACAGATAAATGTTGGTCTTTATACACGAGTGCGGTCTGCATTCAAAAGGTGGCTGAACAAAAATCTTTGTTGGCTGAATAAAAATATTTGCCTACTGGTAATCCCCCATTTGGCACAAACAGGTTGAACAAGTCACCTACTAATAATACCAGGCTGCTAATTGGGTTATATACTCCTATCTTTCTTTAATAATAAATTCACAGGCTCTTGAATAGAGCTAGTGTGCGATTAGTGATGAAACTTTGCACAATGTACAAATCACCTTTTTCGGTTTACGATCAAAGCAGTGCGTCTTCATTGGATCTTAAGTGGGTCGTGTTCCCAAATAGAGCACTCACAGCAGCGCTGCCAGACATCTGCGTTGTGACTTCCAACCCTGCTCAACGCCTTGGAGCCTCATCAATACAAATCCTTATATAAACACAGAACAAGACCAAATAATCTTCAGACGAGCGTTGTCCTTTCTGCTCCGGGAGGCAGTCTGAGTTAACGTTGAAGCTCTGCCGTAGAGTCAGACTTGGAACACGAGTGGATCTGAAAGACACACTTCCTCTACACATCACCGATCTGATATCTCAGTTTGGCATTTTGAGGTGTTATTAGACGTATCGACTTGTGTTGATACGTCTTTGTCGCCAAAGCCCTATTTAAAATGTTTCATGGTGGCATAGTGCCTCTGTTAGGCAACATTGTTTAAGGTGAAACACATAAAAAAATACTGGCCCTGATGCAACCTCAGAGAAATTGGCCTCTCGTCCACACGGTAAACAGTCACAGTGTTGAGCCTTGCATGTAATCCTTTGACAATATGCTGCCAAACACACAACGATCCTTAGATATAAACAGAGCATTTCAAAGGCTCTCCTCAGATGCATTGATTTGTTATGCTGCAGCGTTAACACTTTTAATAAAGTTAGTGTCAAAAAGAGGTTGTGTGGCCTTCGGAAAAGATTGCATGTACTTTTAATACTGGGCATTTGTTACTGCAGACTTTAAATGGGCATTTGGACAGCTCTTTTATCAATTCTAAGTTGTTGTTGCTTATGATGCGGTCTATAATTCCAGTAATAACGGTAAATCCCACCAGTGTTTTAATACAATGCAACACCAATCAACCCTTAATCGATTGGATGCCACACTTAATCAATTTGGTAGGCAGTGACCACTGACTTCCTTTTGGTTTAACGACTGATCATGCAATGGACATTGATTACAAAAGCAATGACCGGCCACGACACTCTTAGATATTGACATGATACTTGGTGAGGAGAGAGAGGACACAAGAGAACCAGAGAGAGAGAGGAAGACAGGAAGGGAGAGGGAGAGAAAGTGAGCAAAAAGAAAGGAGAACCGGGAAGAGGGCAGTGATTAATGGGACCCGTTCAGGACACATTTCACAGGGCCACTAAGAGGAAACGACAGGCCATTACAGCACCGCGAGGGCCCTGTTAATCAGCCTATTAGGGCTTAATTGAGGGTAGTTAATTAGAGGTGGGTGGGCAGTCTCTGCGTGTGGGTGGGGAGGTTAGGGTCTGATGGGGGAACCAGCTGGCAGAGCAACCTGAGCCAGTGATCCATTTACACAAGGCCGCTGCTGGATTGGCAGGGAAAATGAGCCTTTAATTGCACCTGTCTATTTAGGTCCCCTTAAAACCTTTTAGGGGCCGTATATATGAACCAGGGGGGGGGGGGGGGGGGGCTCTAATGAGCACAGAGCTGGTGGAGCCACCCTATAGTGAGGAACACTGGAGCAGAGCAAACATATTTACAGTGCGCCCAGACTGCCTGGCTCCACTGACACAAACGAGTCGCCGGCTCACCTTTGAGAATGCTGACTGTTCACTGGATGAAAAGTACAATGTTGTGTGTGTGTGTGTGTGTGTGTGTGTGTGTGTGTGTGTGTGTGTGTGTGTGTGTGTGTGTGTGTGTGTGTGTGTGTGTGTGTGTGTGTGTGTGTGTGTGTGTGTGTGTGTGTGTGTGTGTGTGCATACAAAAAGGCATAGAGCTCACCTCCCATCCCATTCAGGATTTGTAACAACCCTGTTGCCTTAATAAAAACTCAAATTCCTACTTTTTTCCCCACTTCCCAGAAGAGGAAGAAGACAAAGATTTGCTTATCTTCTTTTGCTACAAACCACTCTCTAAAACGGGGTTGCAACAGCTTCCACCAGAAGCTGATTATACAGCAACAAACTTGAAATTGATTGAATGTCCGTCTTCTACCCCAGCTGGACATGTCTCTGCTAAGCTTGGCTGTACCCCAGCCCAGGGTGGATTTGTCCCGGCTGAAGACAGCCCCAGGAGCCTTACAGAGGCAGGCTGCTGCAGCGCTCAGCCTTCCTGTGTGGGGAAGCAATGAGCCGACTGCACAAGGGGCCAACAATCCAATAAAGTCTCCAGACAAAAGCCTGGTTCCTGCCTTTTCCAACGCCAAACAACATGGGACTCCCTCTTGGGAAATAAGTGCCACAGCAGTCCCTCATGGCTCTTCATGGGTCACAAATAAACACAAGTGCAGAATACGTCGCACATGTCCCGCTGAGGACTGTGGTAAGACGGAGTGTTGACATTGTGTTTATGGCACGGGGCCCGAGTACTGAAACTCAAGAGGCTTCTCAGAGAAGACACAGAACAATATCGTTACACAAAACGCTGCTCCGTCCATTAATTCCTTAACACATTTCAAATACAAACATGTCAAATTCCTCATCAAATCCAACGTGGATCATCAAATGAACCACATTGGCGTTAGAGATGATGTATAGATACAATTTTCAAACACTCTTCTTTCATCGATCTCGTCAAAAGGAACACAAAAACACCCGCTAGTTGCCCCCCGACTGTCCTGTTTTGTTCCATGTCTTGGACGCCTCGGCCATCATCGCATGGGAGGGCCGGAGAATGCCAGCCCTTTGACATTACTAAGGGACCAGAGGCTCATCGCCACGTCTGCCGCAGACCTATCCCTCAGTGCTACTCACTTCTCGCTTCTGTCTGACACCTAAGCTCAGTTTTAAGCTGCATCTCTGACCTTGGGCTGGGGGTGCAGTGGGGGGGGGGGGGGGGTAGATACTAAAATAACTGCCTGGAGGTATGGGGTGTTTAGTAGCGCACAGTGGGTAACCTCGCAACTCTTAAATGCTAAAGCGAGCTAAGGAATTTGAGGGTCCTAAACTGATACAGGGGTCCAAATGCTGACCGACACAAACGTCAGTCGGTCCTCTTGCAGTTTCGATTAAATGTATTAAATTTGAAAAAGGTTTTTGTTCAGGCCACATTTATTTCTTGTTTGATACTGACGTGATGAAGTAAGAAATAGGTATGCTTCGAATAAGCATAATACAATGCAAGGGGATACATTACTTATATATTAGCCACATTGAGTCAATGCATGCCACACTCATTTGTATTTGAAGTCAACCTGGCATGGTTTGTCAGAAACATGTTAATAGCATTCTAGGCAATAGGGGTGTCTGGTGTAATACATTGAGTACCCCTAACCTCATTAGGGGAATTCTGAGCAACTCGTTTGGCATTTAAGAGACACTTGTGATCTGCGGTAGTCCTTCACTACACATTCCACCCTTTTATATCCTAAGAACATAATCACAGAAAATATATAGTTTTGTCTCTCACCTGTTTAAACAAAAACAGATCATTTTGTCGGTTTTACATTTGAATCTTTATCTCAAAATCGTGCCCTGCAAATCGTGCAGAATTCCAGTGCGTGTTAAGATCCGATTTTAAGTTCAAATATTTGACGAAGCCAAAGTGTGGGGGCAGAGGGACATTTTATCACATCAAGCGGTGAATAATCCACGCGTGCAGCAGAGAGAATCACAGAATAAGTGCTTGATTTGTGACCCATGACGGATGGAAAACCCAAATGTCATCTTGTTGAAACAAGAACATTTATTTTTAACTACGTATCTCGCACCCGACCACTTTTCGTTTCAAACCTTAACCAAGGAACACAATCCTCCCGGAGTCGCCCTAAGGTAAACAGTGGAGAGCCGAACAAGGCTTACCCAAACAATGTTTATGTTAGCATACTGGATAACTTAAGGCATATCACTAGCATTACCCCCTCCAACACTGCTCTGTGGGCATTCTGACAAACAACGCTGCACTTCAAATTTAAACTGGGACACACTTTCTGGTACAACATCCCCCCTCCCCTTATTCTCAACAGTAGAATAAGACCGGGCATCTCTTCAGTCTGTTTAAGTAGTAGTTGTTGTTGTTGTTGTTGTTGTTGCAGCCCCCCCCCCCCCCCCCCCCCCCCCCGCCCGAACCTGTGACCTCAGAATGTTTGCAGTGGTTTTATAAGTCAACATTTACAAGGGCTGTCAGAAGCGTCTCCCCCTGCTCCCTCGTCTTCCTATTCAGCTCATGTCAAGGCCCATGCAAACAGAGCAGCCTTTACCCTGGGAGTCCAGGCAGAGACACTTAAAGACCACGCAGACACTTAGACAAGTGATACAAGGGAAGATGCCAACAATTTGACATTGCACACTAGTAAAAAAAGTTTGGTTTCCCGAGGAAAGAGATAAATATTACTCAATGCTACATTGTCGTGGTGGTGTGCGGTCGATGTGAAAGGATGGCAACATTTTCGCTGTTGTCAATAGTTTGACGAGATGAGCTGTAACGACTGCCAGATCTTAAGGCCACACACACACTACCTTCCTCTTCAACAGGTCTTTCCTTAAAAAGGCTTATTTATATTCCGACTCTGTTTTGGAAGAAAATGGATGCTGCCAGCCTTGATTCAAGGGCAAAAAATATACAGTAATTTCGCTCCGATCCTAGTAGCAAATACAAGGACCTGGAGTGCTGAGCTCTGCCGCCTGTGGAGGGGCAGGCGCAAAGCAAACAGAGTTCTGGTGGTTTTTATGAGAGAAATGTCTATGGCTGAACAAGGAGGCATTCATGCACTGAATCATGGCAGCCGGTAACACAGTTAGTGCACAGCCATCTGCCATCGCCACGACCCCCACCCTCCCCCTACCGAGAGGCTGTTATTGAGGAACAAGCAGCGCATCGTCGTGTACATGTTACCTCCATATCAGCTTAATGGACACTTCACCCCTTGACTTGAACGGAAGAAGACAAAGTCGGTGCCATGTTCCACAGTGATTCTGTTTGCAGATGCCCTGGCCCCCCAGTGTGAACTAGATATTTCCTGTCCGGCGTGAACATTGAATGGCGTAAGTGTAGAACAGCTGCACAGCCCTTGTAACACAGTGCTTTGCTTTACATTTGGGGTTTCAATGGTTTTGGTGCAGCACACACATTTCTGATTGTGTGCCATGAATGGCCTCGGCCTCAGTTTGGAGAAAAGTGTCTGCTAAATGAAATAAATGTAAATGTGTTGGAGCATTGTGGGAATGTGCCTATACCCCCCTTGCATAACTGCAGGGGATAAAGGTATATGTCGACTATTTGTATGCACAGAGAAAAAAAGGCGAGAAATAAAGTAGCTTTATTATCTTAAAAAAAAAAGCACCTACAGGACCTGCAAGAATGTTCCTTTTTAATAACCTTGGGAAAATATACATTCCACAGAAACATGTTTATTTTGACTACCACCTAAAGTAAAATGCATGGGAGTCTGATGTGAAACTCTGAAGATGTTTGAAAATAAAGCAGACTTTAGTGGACCTAGGATTTGGGGTCTGGTTTCCCACATGGACTTCTAAGTAGGGCAAAATGACAAGTTGTTGAGTTATCAACCCACAGGGCCTTAGAAAAGCACTTCACGTCTGGATCCGCCTGAGGCTGCTGGGTTTCAACTTCTTCCTTCGTATTTCTCTGCAGTAATTAGCCAAGCTAATGGACACAATCACCCATCACCAAGGAGGTAAAAGCCACAGTTCCACACAACAATGGCACAACTCTTCCCATAACCACACATTTCTTATTGTGGTTTGAAAACCATGCCATTAAAACTTTCATTTTACCAAGCCAACAGAAAAAGTCTGTGAAGACTGATTCAATATCTGGTTTCCTATTCAGAAGAAGAAATTGAACAAATAATATCCAAGGGCCATGACGCCTCTTGCTTTTCAATGTGGGGGTGATTTATTGGGGGGCTTTTTTGGTTTTGTTTCAGTTTCTTGTGTCGTAATCCCCTCATCTTCAGAAGAAAAGGTCACTTTATAGGGCCCTGAGGTAAGTCCCCCAGCACTTGATGTCCTCCTTATGCTCGTGTTAACTTCTCTTTGGCCGGATTTGGTGACATCGCTCCAACAATGGCCGAATAACAGCTTGACGTTGACAATGTAAGAAAAAGCATCAACCCTAGGCACATTCTCGGTTCTTTGAGTTGAAAAAGAACAAATGGCCCTATCAGCAACAATCCGACACAACTGGTCTTCTCAGGTAACCAAAGTGCACCAGCCATCTAGGCAATGGACTGGTGGTGAAATCCTAACTGTCTGATTCTGATGTCTCTCTTTCTCTTCCCCTCCTGGGGAGAGAAAGAGAGCTACTTGTTTTATTTTTTGAGCTTCAAATGACTGGTCTTTGTAAAGAATGGAATTAGTATCAAACCGAAAAACCTGAATAACACAAGTTGCCAAAAGATTTAGATTTTCTGAATATAAGCATCATTTAGTTAAAGAGACTCCTGTTTTCCATTCTACCACTGAAAACGTGTATACTGAGTGTTGGCTTAATACTGCATATTCATATATTGTCATACACAACATCAACTTTGAAATCAAGAAATTTCAGTGGCAACTTTTTTGCTGAATGTGGCAGCTGTTCCTGATCCACAGAGCTGGAGAACAAACTGAAAGCCTCCTAGAGAAAAACAAAAACACACAGGCAGCCTTGCTTGCCTCGGGTTTCGCTAATGCTAACCAGAGTCTAACTACTACTAGAGAAACAGTCCCAAAGAGGAAGAAGATTTGCGTAACCTTCCAAAAATAAAATACATTTTGGTAGGATTTGAACCCCCAAACTGACGTACCTCTAATATTCTGTCGTGGATTTGTAGGCCTCCGTCCTTATCTGATGGACCCTGCTCGATGACCTTGGACACAAAAATGCCTTCATTTGAGATGCCGTCACTTTCATCCTGGGGAGGGAAGATTTGGTTAGAGCGGTGCAGGAGTCCTGTTGGGCTGTTCTTTTCACACACAAAAACAATAGCCCATACATCTGAGGCACTTACGCAACAAACACGGCAAACACATTGAAACCCTTACACATGACTTCATGGCTGTAAGTCAAGCTTATTTTCATATAAATGCATTTGTAAGTTATTTATTTGGACGTATTAATAAAGCACATCCAAATAAATGTACTCTTTTATGTATCAAAAGAGTAACCATAATCAATCAACTAATTGACGGACGATTCCAGCACTACTGGTAGGTTGTAGACACTGGGGATAAAACCTAAAACCATTTTGGTTGGGAGTGGAGCACCACTAGCGTCCCAATCTCTTTCCTGATTGACAGTGTTCCTCCACCATTAGCAGCACACGTTTCTTCCCCAGACACTGTGACAAGAGGTGTGCGTATGTGTCGGCGGGGGGGGGGGGGGGTCGTTTGACATGTTGGCCTGCCCTCGTGGCCAGGAGGGGTGGTGACCCCGGCCCTGTGGCTAGGCTAAATGTTGACCAGACACACCGGGGAGGAGTTTTTAGCCGGGCCACGGCCGTGACCCTACAGTGGCAGAGCTAAGGTTAGCTTAACCAAACCTGCTACCAGCCAAGCAGCCCATAGCCGTAGAAAAAAACCACATGAAACCAGCGCTACACTCCCTGCCCAGACCGTGTGACACCACTTACTTTTAATGGAGAACAACATTGGGAAAACTGCTACTAATTAAGCACACTCTGCCTCTCTTTTCTTCCTCGACCAGTGTTAACATCCTGATTTGTGGGTTCCTAAATTCCTAAGAGCACAATTTACTAGACATTGATTCTTGAATGTATTCTTGTTCTTATGATTTTACTTGAATTACTTGAAAAGTAATTAATATAACATAATAAGTAATATAACTGGGTTAAACCATCCCTTTATTTAACCACAGTCAAGGTATAAAATGTTTTACTGCGTTGAACAATTCAGCTAGCAAAGTTACCTCAAGTACTAGCAACAAACATTCATGATGTGTGAGAGTACCATGTGTCTGCTGCAGAATTAGTCAACTTTTGTGAGAATTAGTTGGGTGTTTCAGCACCCAACAGAAACCAACCTCTTGTTTGTTGCAGCAGTAATGAGCATTTATTATGTCATGTGTAATGTATAGAAATGCTGTTATAACACAAGCCACTCGATACGAGATGAAAGACCCTGTTCCCTTCAATCAAAACATAAGCCCAGACAATTAGAGACAAAACAACTGTGGTCCAAGCCATAATTCCAGATCTCAATCTCATAAAAGTAATTATAGTCGTTTCATGTGCGGTGCCAAGACCAGCAAGCCAGAATACCAACACAATAAACCCTGATAGACGCTGGCTATCTCTCCACATAGCCTGTTCATGGAGCCCCTCTGTGCGGCACATTAGTAAAGGGAGAAAGTTTGCGGTACGTGAGGTATGCGCTATTCATTCCAGGCTTGCCATACGACACTTGCCTGCTCATCCAAGAGACGTGGCTTCCAGGAGAGATTCACTGGCTTTCAAAACTCACCCCACTGGGTCTTCCTCCTACGATGTTGAAACCCAAAGATCCGCCCTCCCGGTGAAGCACTACGGTCAAGCTATCCGTTTCACCTTCCTGCGAACGGACAGAGAGGGAACAAGGGCCTTTATTGGAGAGATGCACAAGACACTGTGGACATAGTGTGTGCTTTGTTTACTTGGTAGATGATCAACTGGAATGGAAAATATAAACAGGAGGAAATGAAGGTCCAGGTGTGCTTCAAAACAGAACAACAACTACAATAAAAAAAAGGAACATCTTAAGATTTGTTTTTTCATCGGATGGGACTTGTGGGATATCTCGGACATAACAAAAAAATATTACTGGCTGGGATTGATGAAGTGCTTGTTATCTTATTAAAAAATATATCAAATGTTACAGGAAAGTCTTCTTCACAAACAAAGCAGCAGGATTAAGGTGTACCACATTTTAGTGAAAGAGTGGGGTGACGCTGGGCAAACTGATTTCTGTCTGGCTGATTCCAACCATCGAACCGTAGACCGCCACTGTGACCGGCTAAGTCCACGTAGCAAGAAGGAACCAGTAGGTGACTGATACAAGGGAAGGGATAATAAGACCCAAGATAGACCTTATAAGATAATAAAACGAACCCTAACCCTTCCCATCTCACGACCCATTGGCCATTACACATAAACACGGCCACTCCTCCACTGGCGAGATGTGACGGAAGTCAAACTAGCGCACTCAGCTTTTACTGAGGGGACTTTGGAGGCAGGTAATTTTGGGGAACATAATTTAAGCTGCCATTTCGGTATGCCGGGAACGTAACGGTAGAAGTTAAATATAAACCAGATATTATTGGCTTATACAGTGCACTTCAGAGTGCCATACAGGCCGGGTAGCAGCACGAGCTGTTCTCCGTCAAGACACCGTAACACCGGCAGCACATGTTCCCACATGACGGCAAGCAGAGCATGAAATTGCAGCGCGATGGCATTTCCATTGATCATAGGTTCTACGTACCAAATGTGACAAGGGCCTGAAAGTGAATAGGATGACTGCTATTATGTGACGCAAAGTACTAGTTACGGCATTCAACAAACGGATGACTTAGTCTAAAATGGTATTTCTTTGGAGCGTTTGAAGAGATGAAAACAAAAAAGGGTGCCTTGTAATGCATGCTCTAACAGGCAAAACAAATGAGTGTGGTTTATAAGGGTCCCCAATGCGCTCCCTGCCTATATGATTAAGCGAGTGCAGGGTAATAAATGAGCTTTTTTGGTACATCTGTGAATACTCTCCACAAAATGCTCCCCCCCCCTCAGTGCAAATGAACTGAACATCATCAGGAGGACGGGGGGGGGGGGGGGGGGGGGGGGGTTGGAACAGTGTGGGTAAAGAGACACGGTTTGTTATGTGGTCATGTTGTGGTTACAGAGGGAAATGTTTAATTGCTGCCAAGACTCTGCCGAGAGAGAGAGAGAGAGAGAGAGAGAGAGAGAGAGAGAGAGAGAGAGAGAGAGAGAGGAGAGAGAGAGAGAAGAGAGAGAGAAGAGAGAGAGAGAGAGAGAGAGAGAGAGAGAGAGAGAGAGAGAGAGAGAGAGAGAGAGAGAGAGAGAACCATAACCAAGAGGGGCGACAGGTATACCGACCTGTAGACTAAGGCAACAGACGGAGACGGAGACGGAGAGATGAGCTGGGCAGCCGGCCGGCGATGGAAAGACTGGGACGAGACAACCTCGCTTCACCCAGTCACACTTTCCGACTCTTGCAGCTATTACATAGCTTGCCTGTGTTTGGCTTTTAAAACACTGTGACTAATTATAGCGTCCTGAAGATGAATGACTGGAAACATTTTGGGCTGCTTTTTGCTTTGCAAACTCAGAAACCTACATGGAGACTAGTCGATCCAATGTTTTATATAAACTGAGGTTAAAAATAAAATCCATGTATAGATAATAGGATGTGAAGACATAGAAATAGTCAACTCGGTACGAATATATAATTTCAATGCTTGATTAACAATGTTTCCGTTTTAATGTTGACGTGGGTCACGATATGGGCCATAATGTGTCGTCCACACATTAGTGCATGGTGAAAGATTAGAATATGCCTGCCACTTAATTTGTTTATTTAAAGTGGCCTTTTGTAATGATAGCTGACATTTAAAATTGGCAAGTAGTTTGTCTATTTTTTTTACTACTGCTATGATAGAAGCCACATGAACACATTAATCCCTTCCCATCATACTGCAAGCCCACATGCAAGAGATAAATTAGGGTTTTGTGGCAAGACTGGGCGTTTAAATTCTTTCGATGTGTTGGGAAAGAAAAACGGATTGAAAAGCAGCCATGATTATCGTAATCAGATTAAGACCACAATTTGTAAAAGAAGAAAATGTCAGCATGAAGAAGATCTTTCCTCGTGTCTGATTCAGCATCCAGAACCTTCCATCTCAGCTGGGAGTTGGTTCTAAAATAAAAAAATACCTTGGAAGTATTAATCTCTTTGTTTAACAGAATTGACCTAAACCAAAGAAACATGAGTCACTTCTTCTGGTTCCCTGGTGTTGCTCTTACCCCCTGCTCCGATCTGAAATGAAAACCATCTTCTGTTTGTTTTAGCGGAGCACGAAGAACCCACTCCTTTGTTTCTTACTTCCACTACCACCATCCTCCCGTTGCCCCTTCTCCTTTGGATTCACTCTGGCCACTACAGGAGCTCAACCATTAAAAACAGGACGACTACAGAGCTCATATTGAAAATACAACAGAAACACTTCAACTGTAATGGGACACGAATGTGTCAAGGTCTCTGTTTTCTTCATTAAACTGTTTGTGTGTGTGTGTGTGTGTGTGTGTGTGTGTGTGTGTGTGTGTGTGTGTGTGTGTGTGTGTGTGTGTGTGTGTGTGTGTGTGTGTGTGTGTGTGTGTGTGTGTGTGTGTGTGTGTGTGTGAGCTAGCTGACATTACGTGGAATAGGAACCCATAGGAAGCCACGAAGGACGATTGTTAAATCAGGGATCAGCATGGAGCGAGGCAGAGCGTTTAAAGAGGGAAGAGGCAGTCTGGATGTCGCCTGGCTCCAACGGTTAATTCCACTTGTGTCATTCTGTGTACTCTGTGTCACGTGTGCACACCGGTTTTCCCCAGAGTGGTCCGCTGCTTCACTGCATTCAAAGAAAACCCACCATCTTCCTTCCTTCTCCTTGTTCATGGTTCACCAGCCATCCTTTGACTTACTTTAGACTGTGGATGACTTTGTTGCCAAAGTCTATTTAACATTGCAAGTCCTGTTTTAACCCTCATTCTGCATTCACTGCAACTGCATTGAAGATATAATGCAACAGATGAAGGCAAGGGTTGAATCTGATTACTGATTATTATTGTTATCATCATCATCTAGAAAGGTAAATGTATAATGATTTCATTAAAAAAAAATACATTCGAATTCTTAAAAAAGAGGGTGTGGGTTTGCCCGCATCGTAACATGTTCAGCTGCAATGGTCAAATCAATCACCTGATCTAAAAGTTTCAGCATATTTTATGTAGAATCGATTAGTAATGGAGTCATGCATTTAAATTAGCAAAACATAATTCAAAATGTATACGTGAAGATATCAGTTGATACGAAACGTAGCCATACAAGGGGAAATCATCTCAAAATGAAGGACAAAATGATGAATCTCACTAATTAGCAAAGCTATTAAATTGGGAACTGTACCCTGTTGTGTACAGAAATGCAGTAAATATGTGCCCCTCCCCCCGACTGCCAGCTGGCCATGAGCGCAGCTGACGTCCGTGTCACAGCAAGGAGGAAACTAACTTTTGGCCCCTCCAAAAGTTCTTATGTAGAATGCTTTGAGCGCTTGTAAACTTAACTGCAGGATCCGTTTGAAAAAAATATTTTTTTTCCCAAATGTGATGGACTATTGCATAAAGTAATACATAAACAATATGACACGTGGAACCGATATAAACTGAAGCTTACAACATTAAAAACAAATTAAAACATTTAGTCAGCTCAAGGTAAACAAATGGCAGCAGAAATGTGGTTGGACTGGGGGAAAACAACCCCCCCCGCCCCCATCTTGCCAAGAGACGCTTGTTGCAACTTTGGCCGCTTACCTTGAATGGGAAAGCGAGACTCCTGGTGAGCGCCTCAATCCTCGTACTGTACTCGGTGAATTTCTTCTGATATTTCAACGCTGTCATCTGCAGCTCTGTGTGAACCGCGGAAAGTTGAGCGAGCAGAGACTTCTCTCTCGTGTTGGACTTTAACGATTGCTTTTTCAACTCTTTATCCAGGCTGATGACTTTCCCGTGGAGCGCACTGTTGAACGCCTTCAGGGCTCGCAAACAACAATGGTTGTTAAGTGTCTGCTCTTTATGAGAGAGCATTAATCCACATCCATTCTCGCATATCCCCACCGGTCTGTGATCACACGCCTCACGCATATGGGCATCCATGTCCCTCAGGATGAGGAACTCGTTGCATCCTTTATTCCTGCATTTGGCCGGCGAGTAATCGCACATCTCGGTGTGCTCAGCCAGATGTTGCAGCTTCACAACTTTTTCGCAGCCCCTTGCATGGTTGTCACACTTTATGTCCAGCTTCAGAATCAAGTTCTTCAGTGGCAATACGTGGTTGAGCTCTTTAGTGGAGATTCTCTGACACTTCACGGGGCAGCTGCTCTGCTGAACCACCCAGGGAAGCACGCAGCCGGCGCAGAAGACGTGACCGCACGGAGTGGTGAGCGGGTCTTCCAGAACTTTGTTGCACAGGTTGCATTTGAAATCCGGGTCCACCGCCCCTTTAAACCGGTCCAACTCAAATCCCATTTTCTTTCTTCCCAAAACAATCCAACGGTAGGTGTTTCCCACAAACAGCGGTAGGACCTGGAGTATTTTTAACTTTTCATTGGTGAAGCGCGTACGTACTATAGTGACTGCAAGATCTGTGCTCACTGTAGTGTCTAAAGCCAAACTAATTGACCAGCAGCAGACTTCCTAGAGGAGAGCTGGGGGTTGGGGGCAGTGGAAGAATTCTCTACCGTAAGTACTGGATCAGCTACGCGCCCTGGATGACGTTGAACCGTGGGTTTTAACTTCTGCCGCAGCCCATTCTCATAGGATATGAGTTGTTTTTACCAGGCGAATAAGTCTACAAAAAATGAAATACATCATCTCGAACCAAACCAATAGATAAATCCTGTAGGTGAATGCGTAATGTGGAATTTTAAAGAAGTAGCCCACAACGAATTAACTTGGCCAGGCTTAAAGTCAATTATATTCCTCAAATAGTGATGCCTTTGAATATTTACGTTTTATATATCCAATGGCATTCGTTCGTTCAATCATTCTAACTTGTATTCAAGCCTAAAATATCATTTATGTTCCTCTCATTTCCAATGATGTCGAGATACAGAGACACGCAGAGTGAAATATTCGCACAATAGTTGACGCTCCATGTGGATTATCAGAGATCAAAAGTTAAGATAAAATGTGAAGCAATAGAGCTGTTTATTTCGACCATCTGTTAAGAAAACCAGTTTAATATAATTCTCAGATTATAAAATCCATATTTGTTTTGTATTGAATTACTAAATCCAACATAGATAGTGAGTTGATAAGCACCAGTTATTCAGTGAAGGCTTTCATACAAACAGCGACTCTGGAATGTGCGGCACGTGATGCTCTTTAATGCACTCTGTCTGGAATGATCCCGGTCCTCTCACTTCACAATGTTTCCCCCCTGTAGCGTTGGATGATGAGGTGGCATCATAGGAGAGTTAGGACAACGGCCACATAATAATAAGGGCTAACGTTGTGACCGATGGGAAGGAGACAGTAAGTAAATATACGCCAAAACAAACCATGCAGGTCAAACAGGGATGGCAAACAACCGCAGAGGGCCACTGTAAATTATAACAACAGGACCTTGCAAAACCGTAAGGTCAAAGAAGAAAGGGAAAGAAGAAAGTTTGTTTGTTATCCAGGACAAATAGTTCTGAAGCTGGGATCTTAAGTGCTTCTCTACGATTTCGCTGCAATCGGATCAAAATTATAATGTTTCTTTATGATAATTTGATCTTGGTAAATGATAAAATGGTGCTTTTGGAATCCAATGCTGAAAGTGCTTTATTATATTAATTTGTCCAGTCCCTGCAAATGATGTAATACAAAAAGGTTTGAATTATTATTTCAGTATTTATATAGGCCTAGGCCTAGTATTTATTTTTTCATTTCAATTTTTTTAAAAGGGACCATTATACTACCGTCATTGAAGTGACAGAAAGGACGTCTAATGGCTGTTTTTACAACGTTTATTCATGACTAAAGCTAACATTAGTTTATTGTTGTCGTTGTCTCACCCTACGGAGCTCGAACTCCGGTCCTCTGAATGCGCAAGTTCCAACAGGCTGCCGTTCACGTACCGGCCAAAGGGGCCAGTAATGAGAAGGAATTTATTATTCTTACCAATAACTATCACACGATTGTGAAATTGTGAAAATTGTGAAATTCAGAGCATTCACACTGCAGACCATTCATGCTTTCATGTAGTTTTTGATGCAATCCTTTTGTTTGTTATGCTAACCCTGTATATTATTCATGACAGATGTCGTGCTTAAGTCCGTCATTCAAATATTCTTATATGGCATACATATTCTCTGCTTTAGTTTCTCTATAAAGAGAGAAAGTGTCATTAAGATATGGTTTTATGATTATCCAAAGTGACTTACTATGAGTACATTTGTAAGTCTGATAGAAGTACTGTGTGCAGCAGAGTGCAACCCAAGTTCACTAGCTGTGGTGAGGGGTGTCATATTTTCTTATTGTGCAGACATTCATGATATGCCGACAGAGTGTAGATTGCTGAGTGTTTATTTCTGAACAGCTTGTATGTTCCATCCGCCTATCAAACTAATTATTTTTTTTGTTTGTAACGGCACATGTTTTTTCAATTGTATCACAATGACTCAGTCTCCAGATCTTGCCAGGCAAAAACAACTACAAAGAAACCCAATGCAGCTCTCTCTGGCCCGCTCTGATTTCCCAGGCTAGATGTCTCATAGCAGGAGTCATAATAGGAATAAACTGCACCATTAGACAAGGTGCCAAAGGTAGGTTTATTTATTAGACAGCTTAGAGAATTGATTCGTTTTTAATTTCATGAAAATATGTATACTCCAGTGTCTCAATACGAAACGCTCTCAATACCTTCCTTTGGTGTCAAGCAAGAGACGAGATCAAAGTTCCAGTGTGACTGTGTGTGTGATGTGGGCCCTCTATGGCGGGCCCCTCTGTGATGCCTTGGAGCCGGGCCATTTGGTAATCATCCCCACGCTTCTTTAGCTTTTTCAAAGACACCAGGGCCATGTGGGGATCTGCTAAGATGAATTATAGCTTTCTATTGACACCCTTTCATGTCCCATTGAAACATGATGTACGTACAAAAATAAATACAGTATATCCCTCCCCCTGCCTCCCCTCCTGCCGTCACTGTGGCATTAGTGCCTTCAAATGTGCCAGTGAACCCTCCCGGGGAGTCCCTGATATTGGCCAAAGTCAAGATTTGACAGCCCCCACGGTGTTCTTGCTGAGATCAGACGCTGGCTGGGGGGCACGGAACTAGTTTAGTTCCTTCTATGCATCACTGCAGTATAAGTAACCCTTCAAAAGGGTTCTGTTTGAATCCTTCCAAGGGGTTTCTCAGTCAAAAAAACCTGCTTATAGGAGCACCATTGGTGCGGATGGGGGAGTCGCTGGGGCTATAAGAAGGAGCCAAGGCCACTCTTTGAGTGTCCCCTGGGATATGGCAGCCGAAACAACCTTAACCCCTGGTCAATCTGTCATGACAGTAAGCAGCAGCTCCACCATGACCAGAGGCACAATGTGAACAGTGTGTTTGCTGTGGGATAAATGTTTGTTTCACTGCACAGGTGTGAACAGCAGACATCGCCTGCCGTGCTGTGGAAGGCACAATGTTTGGCTAATAAGTCAGCTCAGGAGAGAAAAATGCAGCTCTCATGATACGGTTAGGAGAGAATTAGATGTTTTGATTGCACGAGCTGTCAAAGGATGTCTTAGAGAGGTGCTAGGAAAAACTCATTAGCAAATTGAAAGAAACAGATGTATCATTTATGATCAATAATTACCAAGCCTTAGCTTATGTCATTAACGACACCCTCAGCCCCTCCATGGTTGTTATTTTTACTTGAAACATGCTTTCATAAAACACATTCTCTGAGACATAGACTGAAGTGTTTAAGTGAGTATGTCTTTGCGCCACACACTGCTTTGCTGATGAACAGCCGTGTGAGATTGTTTTCCAAGGCAGCGATCCCAAGACTGACTTTGTAGTTGATTGATTTTCGAAGTATATAAATACTGCATATATAGGGGGGCCCAGGGAAGACTTGTAATGTTTTGGGTTGAAAGTGTGTCTGTTGAAAGGTTGATGAAAAAGTATTTAGATTAGGACTCTTCTTGACAGCCAAGTATTTGATTTAGTAGATCATGATCATGGTTAGACGCATTTGCTGCATGAAGCAAGCATATTCAATGAGACAATACAAGAGTGTACATGCTTATTACAGGGGAACTTTCACATTGTGGGCATTAACAACAAAGGAATCAGAGGTTAGGTGAGTGACCAGAGTGACCAGAGTGACCAGTGACCAGTGACCAGAGTTCGGGATTGGCCGTGGCTAAAGCCAGCCATGGTGGGAGAGGCAAAGTTAATTTGCAACACACTATGGGGGGAGGTGGACATGTCTGCAAGGATGCAAGACAACTTAAGTAAATCTACAAATTAAAGAAGTCTGGAGATCGGTATGGCCTCAGTATCAGACTTTGTGACTGCAGTCGACATGCAAATTCTAGTCAACTGGAGAGAAGAAGGGATCTATCTCTAGGTGCAAGGAGGATTTGTAGAAATGCATTTTAAATTCAGAAATTAACAATGTAAACAAGGTTTTTCATACGTATATAATTTGATATAATTAGGATACATTTTCCTAAATCACAAGTGGATCCACTTTTTTGTCCGTCAAACATGTTACATATCTGAGTTGTTTTATGCTTTGCACAAAATAAGTACTAGGGCCTTAAGAATGGGTCAGCAGTAAAGGCAGTCGGACCAATTTGGTCATGGCCGATTCAACATGGGCAATCGGCAGAAAAGAAGCCTGACAGGCTTGAAAAGATCACAGACGGCTTTCACGACGGCCGATCGCACAGCACACACCGAACAGACTTATGTCACCGAGCTCGCGCCTTCAGATGCAACGCAGATAAACGGAACAGAACGTGTGTGAAGGGGGCGTCGCTCAGCCTTGGCTGCAAACATGGGAGCGAGGCAGATCAATCGGGGTAAAAGCCCAGCTGTCGGAGGGGAGCATCATGAAAAAGCAGGATTTATATACTGATGGTATCATATACTCTCTCTTACGGTGAGGTCAGGTCAGGATTCTGCCGGTATCCATCAACTGAGATTGTGATTTATGCATTTAACGGGTTTGTGGTAGGCCTATACTCGGTACCCTATCATGGTAATAAGACATTCTTGTATCAGGTATGATTCCTCCATTGAAATCTGTAGTAGTGGGATTGTGCTACAATGATATTTCAACATCATTTTCATCTATTTTGTGATAAAGATAGAGTGGGTGTGAAAGTGCACGCTATCCTCACTCGATGAGGTCTCAAACTCAATTGTTTTCTTCCCAGCCTCAGGTTTTTTTGGGCTCCAAACAGGGATATCTGTCAGCATTGCAGATTCCCTTCTTCCTTTGTTTTGTCAGTTTTGTCTTTGTCGAGCCTTTGGAAATAGTTTAACGTTTGATTGACTAAACTCTTGTGCTTCATCAGCCAGCCACATGTTTAGGGGAGCCCTAGATGATGGATGAGCGGAGGCCCGGGGGTTAGATGAGATGACCCCTTGAAGTTCAGATGAGAAGAGTCCTGGAGGTTTAGATAACAGAAGCCCAGAAGGTTTAGATGAACATTTTACCAACATCCTGACAATTTACGGTAACTTTTCCATGGATCAAACATTATGTTTCACCAGAATCCGCGCAACCACTGAAACCCAGTGGTGACACTCAACAAGTGTGGTGTGACGTAGAAAAATACTAAATGCAGCCATTGGCGGTACTAAGATAGAGGCATAGGTAGGCGGCCGCTTGGGGCCCCTGTAGTAGGGGGGCCCCCAACCAACCTCAAATAAATGAATTAATTAAAAAAGAATTATCTATTTTTGAGTACACAAAATGACAATGCAAGATGAGGCTAAACGCGGAAACACAATTAAGGGTTAGGGAAAGGGTTGCGAAATGAAGTTACCCAAGCGGCTCAAATAAAAGAAAAAAGCGAAAAGACGGCGGTAAGTATTTGGTGACTCTACCAAAGATGACACACTTTTTTACAGCGACTGTTGGGGATACAGACAGGAACAGCAACGTCCAAAGTGTTGAACATGCCGCTACAGCAGTTGGGCATGTGTTAGGTGAAGACCTGAGAGAAGACGTCAATGAGTAGGACTCTGTGTCAGAAGTGTGTAATGTGGAGAACAATTTATATTCTCTCTCTCTCTCTCTCTGTCTCTGTCTCTGTCTCTGTCTCTGTCTCTGTCTCGCTCTCTCTCTCTCTCTCTCGCTCTCTCTCTCTCTCTCTCTCTCGTACACAGGTTTAATTGTAGAAGGTTTAAAATGTTCAATCTCAACTGTAATTCCAATTGACTTACAATATCCTCTATCTTGTACATGGGTTTGTTTGTAGAATGATTGTTATGTCAATCTCAAGTGCAATGACAACTGCAACCTCACTCACACATACAAAGTCAATTATAAATCTTGGCAATATTTGCTAAGTAAATGGTTGTTTTTGGGAGTTTACCCGAACTACTTGTCTTGCTGGTTATACTGATATTGATTTTATCTTAAAAAATAATGAACAGTGCTGGTTTTCCTGGAATTTTTGCAAAGACAGGTGTTATCTGAATCCTTCTCATTTGTTAGTTCTCATTTGAGAACTATTAGTTCTCATTTGGGTTCCATCGTGACTATTAGTTTGTGTAGTGCTACACTTTGTGCGTTCTCTGCTTTCCATCTTCATTTTGAAGTAAAGAAGTGGATGCAGGGTTTAAAGGGGAAGGGTTTTTATCTCATCTCCAACCTTTAATTCCACGTCGGTTAGCTTTACCTGCCTATCCACCATTCAGTCAGTACATTTTTTCCCTCCGTTCTCTTTTAAAGATCGGATAAGGTGGACCCCATACATATCTTCACCTTGGACACCCAATTTGCTAAATCCGCCACTGAATGCAGCATACATTTTTCATTATCATTAACATACAGAAGTAAAATAAATAAGAAATACCTTAATGCAGAAAATACCCATGGGGGGTATCTATGTTTAGATAGGCCTTCTTTAGTCTGTTCTTCACATATTTACACAACATGGTATGGCTAGCATGACAAGCGGATAAAGAGGGTGCTTTCTTTTGCAGCGTTGCTTTGGTAATCTGCCCTGTTCATGACCGTATACCTTATTTATATTCTGATTTCCAAAATAGCAAGCTACCTAGCTGATCAACTAGTAACGCGTTTCCAAATGCAACTAGCACCTCTGGGTAATCAATGATGGTTTTATCCCCACTATGGCAGGGCTGCAATGTAAAGCAGGTTGGCCACCAGGGGTTCCAAGGAGGTCCACGTCAGGTAGAAGTATTTTATAAAAAAAAGAGGTGGTGCATGCCGCTGCTTGGCCTGCCATTGTTTTGAGGGGTGCTGAATGTTATAGCACGGCTGTATGGCAGCCCCAGTTTGAGCGCTCTCATTACAAAAACGACCCGTCTAAGTTATGAATAAGACACACAGCCTTGACCATATGGGGGTACTTCACGCCATCATAGAACAAAGACGGTTTGTACATTGTGCAATGTTTCACTGAAATTGTACAGCAGCGCCAGTACTGATCAACAGCAAAGAAAAAATTACGCACACACTATGGATGATGGATCGCCTGAAATGAAAACCTCAAAAATGTGTTACTGGAGTCTATCACCTTGTTACCAATCTGTTATTATCAGTATAGAGCATGGGATTTATTTGGCTTGTTGAAACATTGAAATAGGTGTTGCTGAGCATTTGAACAAACACTGGGGAGAACCCTTCATTGTATCTTAAATATTAAACTTATTCTACAGGTGACCTTCTGAAATGGAAATTGTAAATAAAATAAAGTAAATAAAAGTTGGTACTCATGAAATGGATTCACTTACTTTTGGATTGCTACTGAGACCGGAAATAGTGTTTCCGGTCTCACGAGCTGCGTACAGCGCTTAAAAGTTCCCTAAGCGAGTGGACCATGAGCATGTCTTTTTTGCCAAAGAAATATTCAAAACATGTAACGGAAGAAGACATCCCTCCCTCCGAGGTCCGGCCCTCTCTCTCGTGGGCGAATAACCCTAATCTGAAGCACCACAGACGGGCATTCCATCCTGAGATGAGGACGCCTGGAGATAAGTTTAACTTGTGACAGTGAGTTTAGCGACTAAGACTGAGAGGGTCTTGCATTTCTTACCAGTTGATTCTGGACAGAGCTGTCTTCATTACAGCAAAGGTCTTATATGAGGATATTCAGCTACAGCCACTTTAGTCCACATCTTGTCCCGCATGCTCTGTTTCAAATATATATTCTTTGTCAAAGCTGCTTTCCTCTTCATATTCTAAATCATTTTCAGAGTCTGTTTATTCCATTTTCACAGTGTTACTCTGTGTGATTCCGGGTTGTTCTAGGAGCTTGCAAACTGTAGTTGTATGAGCAATTGGACATACAGGGGCAGGTATATGAAGCATCAGAAATACTTCCTGAAAGAAAACAATCGTACAGTGACAAATAAAAAGTGCATCATGAACTATATTATGGTGAAGAAATGGATTTAAAGCCAAACCTGCGGGATGGGTGAAATATTTCTCTAAGTGAACAAAATTTCCATAGAATAAAATAAATCCGTTCAAGACATGATCGACCCAGGGAACAATACTCTCTAATCAAATTGGGTGCCAAACAGTATGAAGATGTGATGTCAAAACTATTCAAAACAAAAAAAAACATTGTAGAATGTGTAACACTATGGTATTCTTAATGCTGACATCCAATATGTGATAATGAACATCAGCCGATACCAATAGACCTTTGTTTTATGTTATTCAAGCTAATACAAAACAGGAAAACAGGTTGAACAAGTACGAAAAGGGAGGATAATGTACGTTTTAGGCCATGTCCAGTAGTAAATATACACACCCAAATACCACTGGATTAACTAAATACACTAAAGATTGGTGGGTACAAATCCCTTCTTTAGCTCTTTCTTTCGACCGTGAGTTATATTCTGAAATTGTGAAGTCGCAGCTCTCCCCTCTGCTAGGCCTTTAGCAGTCCGGCAGATGGACTTACATAATGCATTAGTTACAGAGGTTTCCATGGCACAAGTGTGTAATATTAGAAACAGATGAATCTGATTTTCAAGGACACCCGAGACTCCTAAAAACAGGAAAGAAGAGAAAAAATAATCACGTTCTATCTTGAGAAAAGTCGAGCACCACCATTGATTCTGCCCCCCCCCCCCCCCAGACTAGGGGTGTTCTTTAATAGGTCCATGGGTGTATCAGTTCCCGTCAACAAAACATACTGCACGGGATAACATGCATGGTTCAGTGCATACATGTGCACGGTTTGAACATTTCACAGTACACATATCTTGCTTCAAAGCAAAACAGCTCTTAGGCGATGTGGCAACTCCACAAGGTCATCCCACTCACAGAGCCTCAGTACACCAATAAGAGCTAGTCTCTAGAATAATAATAATGACCAGGACGTTTTCATTATTTACAAAAAATAACAATAGCTAGTTACATTTAGCTAAACAGTAGCCTAAAGTTACGTAAATCAAGTCCAACCTACAACATCCCCTTATAAATAATGCAAAGAAAAAAACATTATAAAATATAGATGAATATATAACACTGTAGATCAATACACTTTAATATGCAGGTACTGTGTATTCAGGTATCTTTCTTAGGCAAACCACATTTGTTTTAATATTGCGGGGATGTTTATCCACTGACTCATGATTCAAGGGCCTACCATGTGGGCGGCAGTGACTCAAGAATTGTTGTTTTTTGGAACAAGGCTAATATTTCATTTTTAAATAATTTCATTAGAATTTGAAGGGCTTTAGAAAATGGCATCACTGCATTGCTATTTTTAACTTACAGCATTAAACTGCCAGTTAAAACAAATACAGAAAGGTTTTCTAGAAGAGCTACAGTTCATTAGCGTAATAAATTACCTTGAGGCAAAAACAAACTTGATTCAATTAGAAATTAAAGTCAGTATGGGATTTTTGCTACATCTGTTACGAGACAGAAGTGAGAGTTTGATAACAAACATGCAAACTAGGTAGCTTTCTCCTTGCTATGACCTTTGGTGGTTCCATAACTCCTTTGATCGGTTCCCTTTAGTGTAAACCTTTTACATTGAGAGCCATGCGACAGCGCTGGGGAACCGACAACCGCCTGGACGAGTTCCCACAATAGCAGAGGTGATAACAAAGAGTTGTGGAAAATCTTTTGCAAGTTTTCTTGTCAATTGTTTTGATTAATTTTCCTAAGATAACTTTGATGTAAAGCAATGTAAATGCCAATCCTCATTAAGGGTGATGATTCAATTCAGGATTTAGCTTTCAAAACAAATCAAAGATAGACCCAAGGCACAAATGATATCTTCAACCTAAACATCATTTCAAACTGTCTCAATGACATGAGCATAAGCTAACAAAATGCAAGCTGGGCCCAGTGACACGTATTGGTAGGCTCACGCCCTGTAATCCAGCTACGGGGTGTTTGTGTGTGTTTGTGCGTGTGTCGTGGAAGATAAGGGACGTCGTCCGTGTTGGCTGTGTCAACTGGTGCTGGATGAGCCTCGAGTCCTTTTGGCCGAGCTCTGCCTCACACACCTGGGCCAGGTTGAAAGCGGGGCTCGAGGAGAAAGCCGATAGGAGCAGCGGTGCTGAAAGCTGGGGGGTGATAATGAGAATAGAGCCCTTGAAGCACCAAGGTGTGATGGCAGACGACAGCTCATCTAACAGACGTGGTTTACCCGTGCCTGCCCTCCCCCACGACAGAGCCACCCACAGTTATGCAAGGAGACTAAAGCTATTTAACATTTAACATCAACATGTTCTTTGATAGTTCAACTCATAGAACAAAAGAGGAGGTTCAAATAAGTGAGACATGATGATCCAGAGCTATAGGGAGCAGGCAGGGTACCTAGTGGTCACTGAGAAGTACTGGATTGGACCCCAACCCCTAGAGCAGGATGACCCCATCCCATAATGCAATGTATCTGAATTAACTCTTTGAATAAACATGCTAAATAAATATGCCAATATTAAATGTAAGCACTGAGCAACAAAAGGATTGTTAGAAAAACAAAATAAAAATACTTTTCTTTAATGCTTGCCGAAACAAATCAGGCATTTTAAAGTTCCTTGTGGTTCCCTTTACAAGTCCAAAGGTCACAGCTCATGCTGTCTTAAGTGTAATAGCTCCGCTTATCAGCAACTTGTCAGAGAGCCCCCTAAACAAGCCATCCATCACACATAATTGACAGTTTGGCTGAAGAAAACACTCTCGGAGAGCAACCGGCGTCATGCTAGCAGGCCGTGGGGGAACTAATTGTGCCAAATCGGTTTCTATGACTTAGCGAGGACAATGGATGCATTCTGGAGTTTTTCCCTTGGCAAGACGAGGAGCGAGTGATGAGAGGTGCCTCTCAATCATCTCACTTACCCAATATACTGGAAACCCCTCTAGTCCAATGGTTCTATATAATGCTAAGCCAAATTAATTATTTATACTGTTACTGGTAAATGGTCCTGGCAGGAATTCATATTTCTGTAAAAGTATTTAGTGTTTTTAACAGCATATCTTCTGGCATTACTTTTACTCAACGGGTATCAGTATTGCAGTATAGATATGTTACGAGTGTAAGAAAGGTGATGACACCACTTCTATTCACGGTTCACCGGAGGCTCTGTAATCAAGCAGCAGCCTCACTGTTTCTACTGGTTTCCTTGCAGTTTCATGCACACACATCAGTATACAGTTACCAAAATAATTATATAATGACATTAGAATAAATAAAACACACATTAACCTATGTGAGCATGTAGTGGAAATGTCAACATGGTTTCTCAAAATAGGTGCCTAACCTCAATGAATGAAGGAATGAATAAAGGTTAAATTGATTAATAATAACATAACAGTCCCAGTCAATTGATGGCACCCCAGGCTACTGGCTGCTGAGGGGGCCATAGAATGGTACACAATGGACCTTTAATGTAACCTTATTGTGAAGTGCTACCAACTCATATAGCTCCCTGCAACCTTTAGCAAACATTTTTCAACAAACTCAGATTTATTCAAGGAATCACTTGGGGCTTGGGCGTGTTTATACCATTACAGCCATATTCCACTGTTTAAATTAAAGTTTCAGTTTAATTTTATTTATTTATGCATCACCCAAGTGGGTGCTACACACGCTGGTGGTGGTTAGTGAGGTCCCCCCTTCACTGTAAGCGTCTTTGAGTGTCTAGAAAAGCGCTATATAAATTCAATCCAATCATTCATTCATTCATTCCGCTTTACAGACTTATTGGTTTATTTTGTGACTAAAATACAAACGTATCTCTATCTCAATATTAAAAGTAACCAAACATTGTGAAGAAGTGTGGAATCATCAGAGTTGTTGTCTTCACCACCATTGCCAGAGGAAGAACATAATGCTAATTTACCATTTGATGTGTTAACTTCCCATCCAGCTCAAAACCAAGCAACAATACAGCAAATGTATTTGTGGTTTAGCCCAGCACTGTTTTCCATGGTCAAAAAAATCATACACAAAATAATTTTACGAGCCTTTTGAACGTTGTTCTAATGTTATGAAGTAACCGTACATATAAACTCATTAGCCCCTTTTCACAATATACGGTCTCATGTTAGGGAAGAACTCCCATGTTAAAGAGCGGAGATAGGAATGGAACATTTGATGCCATAGTGAGCCTTCCCTTGGTTTATAAAGGTACAAAAGATATGCATACCTATAAACCTTTACCTTTATTCCACAGGTCCAGTGGACTAATACATTTTAACAACTGAATAAAAGTGCTTGAACCTCTTAACTTCTCTCCCATCAAATGTATGAACATACTGTTAACATATCTCTCTGTATTTCTTACTCCTTGATAAATCCACTAATCGCAGAGTCGACATTGTGTTTCGGGAACCAGAAAAGTAAACCAAACAGACCAGTACAAGGGGAATTCAAGCTGCAAAACATTGAAAGGGAAAGGATCATTCAAAATATTCTGAAACAAGGCAATGGTCTGTGTAAGTCACATTATAGGCTAATTGGAAGAAAGCCCTTCTAATGAGCCATACCAAAATAAGAGACGTGACTGATTCATCCCTTGTGGGGCGGTCTGATCAGCACCTGACTCCTTTCAATCCTTGCAATGAGCTGTTTTTAGACCTTGCAGTTCTACACGCACACTTTGTTGTTGATCTCTACAGATAACCTTGTAATTACATTTGTTTGTTCGGGTGTGGGCAATACTTTTCCACTTCCCTTCGCTATCCTATCAGGAAGCTGTTTGCAGGTAAATAATAAATAGATAGATAAGAATTAAATCTTCATAGAAATACACAGACAGCTGTACTGTACTGCAGTACCTTCTCAGTATTTGCCTTTGCCTTTCACTTCCATACGTTTGAGTTGCTGTTCCTAACCTCCATGTCCTTCTCTGCGTGTCTCGGCCACATCTCTCAGTAGACGCACCACCTGAAGCTCAATCTGGACAAAACTGCTTTCTTTCCAGGAAAGGCTCCCTGTCCATGAATGCTCCATCAATACCGACATCCCTGGGCGAGCCGCTGTCCTTCCCTGCCATCATCGCTGCGACGACCCCCTCCTGCAGCCTCATGCTGTAGAACATCAGGAGGATACATCAGGATCCTTTCCGGCTGGTCTGCCTGCATGAGCTAGTCGTCCCCTGCAGCTAAAGAAGGCAGCTGACCTTCAACCTACCCAGTCCCACACTGGCTACAGGTGGCTGCCAGTCCTACACTGGCTGCTCTGGCTACAGGGGGCTGCCAGTCCTACACTGGCTGCACTGGCTGCACTGGCTACAGGTGGCTGCCAGTCCTACACTGGCTGCACTGGCTGCACTGGCTACAGGGGGCTGCCAGTCCTACACTGGCTGCACTGGCTACAGGTGGCTGCCAGTCCTACACTGGCTGCACTGGCTACAGGCAGCTGCCAGTCCTACACTGGCTGCACTGGCTACAGGCGGCTGCCAGTCCCATACTGGCTGCACTGGCTACAGGCAGCTGCCAGTCCTACACTGGCTGCACTGGCTACAGGCAGCTGCCAGTCCTACACTGGCTGCACTGGCTACAGGGGGCTGCCAGTCCTATACTGGCTGCACTGGCTACAGGGGGCTGCCAGTCCTACACTGGCTGCACTGGCTACAGGTGGCTGCCAGTCCTACACTGGCTGCACTGGCTACAGGTGGCTGCCAGTCCTACACTGGCTGCACTGGCTACAGGGGGCTGCCAGTCCTATACTGGCTGCACTGGCTACAGGGGGCTGCCAGTCCTACACTGGCTGCACTGGCTACAGGTGGCTGCCAGTCCTACACTGGCTGCACTGGCTACAGGTGGCTGCCAGTCCTACACTGGCTGCACTGGCTGCACTGCACAGGCGGCTGCCAGTCCTACACTGGCTGCACTGGCTACAGGTGGCTGCCAGTCCTACACTGGCTGCACTGGCTACAGACGGCTGCTTGAATCTGATTCGTCAGCTGTACTGGCCTCCCATGCTGCGAACAGCTCCGGCCCTCCCATCCTACATCCAGAACATGGTCGAACCATACACCCCAGCCCGTCCGCTTCGCTCTATGGCTGCCAAAACGGCTTGCTACACCCTCACTATGTGGGGACACCGCCAGCTGCTCAACAAAATCTAAATTGTTTGCTGTCCTGGCTCAACAATGGCGGAACAAGCTCCGCGCTGACATCAGGACAGCTGATGCCCTCCCATCTTCCACCGTAGGGTAGAAAATCTATTCAGACTGCATCTTGGCCCAGAAAAAACATATTCTCTGTCTCTTGATGCTATATTGTGGCCTTTCAAGCAGTTTGCTTATTTAATAGTTATGAGGGGTCCGAGCAGTGAAGCTGTTTGGTCCCCTATTGTTTCTGTAACATTTTTTTTCCCCTCAAATTCTGTAAAAGTCATACTGCAGCCTATACCGTAAGTCGAAAACTCTTGAAATTTTAAGGCATGGTTACCAATAACCCCCACTACCCATAAAACCAAAGGTGGCGCTATTGTAAACAATCATGAATTACGCTTATTTCTCCTCACCATATTGACCTGGACTCAAAATTCTTTCAGAATTTTAATCTCTAGAATCAGATGCATTCATAAAACCCTGGTCTTCTGCTCTAAAAATGTTTATTTTTCCCACAATTTCCAAAAAAAGCCAAAAGCCAAAAGTCCAGTCTCAACCTATTTTGCCTAAATGACCAATTTGTTATTGTTTAACTACCTGGCTATCATTCGATGGATATCATTACTAGTGCAAATTTTCAGATCTGTACTCTTTTAAGAAGCCCTCAATTCTCTTGAGAAATGTGTGCTTGGGGTTTTCTGGATGTTGTGTACTTGTCAATCGACATTGTCAATCGACATTTTGACCATGTGAAGGAGGCTGCAGTTCAGGTTTATAAGTGGAACATCTTTCCTTAAATATGACAATTATATGTTATATTTATATATCTTCCCTTAGTGTGTTCTTGACTTTTAATTTTGCTCGGACCCCGTTAATCACCGCTTGCAGTTATATTTACAATTATTCTTAGTTTTTGTTCGTACTTTTTACTTATATCCTCATTATAGAATGCATTATCTGTAAGTCCCTATGGACAAAAGCACCAGTTTAATAAAGGCAATGTAATGTCTCAAGAAAATAAGACCATTTCCCCTCATGTAAGCATTTTAAACGCATTGCAGAACTGTACTGCATTGCTATAATAGATATGGAAAGTAGAAGAACATTTTAAACAGAAATACCTAATATTTTGGCATGGCTTAGCATTTAGCATGGTAAGCTAGGGCTTGACATATTTTGAATTGTTATATATTGTATTGATAGTCTATTATTTCTAATCAGCCTTGCCTGCTTATGGTACAAAGTAAATAGAAAGAGCCCCGCTTAGCGACGTTACGGCCTATCAGATAGACTTGAGAGTAATACCAACTGTCTCAAAGTGAATATTCACGAGCAAGCTAGAACCTTTGGCATTTAAAAATGTATCCAGATATTTTTTAATCCTTTTTGAAAAACAAGGCCATTACCGGGGAGAGTTCCAGCTGGGGCAGGCCACCCGCCATGTGCACTGTCCCGGGAAAACGGGGATCTCTGGTCCCCCTGTGACAAGCTAACCCACAAAACACGTTTAAAGTTTGAGACCTTACAGTCTTTCATAAGCTTGAAGTATGGGTCAGAATAAACATTAAGACTTAAGCCTTTAAGCCTTTTTAATCATTTTTATTTGTAGGCTATTGCACTCACGGTAGTCTGACATTGCCATACCAATTCGCAAATGTGTATTAGTCTGGATGGAACCTCTTGGTTCATTTTCGATTCCCAAGGATCGTTATCGACGGGCGTAGACCAAAATGCCTCCGGACGCAATTGGAAAGACCTACAACCAATCACAGCAACAAATCGTGTTACCCATCAGCGGCTGCCATCTTGGTTGTTGATGAAAATGCCTCAAGGGTGATCCTTCTAAACCAGCCCCGTTTTCAAATGAACCGTTGTGATGAGGTTGACCCAGGCCAGGTCGGCTGGGAATCTGTGCGCCCACAAAGATTAAAGTGTGCCCTCTCAATGTTTCACTTGGTCTTCCATGGTTATACCACTGTAGCATCAAACGCTTTAACAGTGCAAACTGTTGTCTCAAAGAACTATGCACAATTCCATTTCCAGAGACGCAGCTTACAACAACAAAAAGGTATAGCTCTGACGCAGTACACAGCAACCCGCTGCGACTTACAAATCTGCTCAAACTTCTCAATTGTGGTACGTCGAGTCTAACTGCACCGAACCATATGGCATTTGACATCTGCGGTGAATTTAACTACGTTTAGTCTCAGATGTTGCGTTTCAAAGCAAACGCGAACAATTATATAAAAACATGGCAGAGATGGGAACATAAGGTTGCCTTGATATGATGCCTTGTCATCTTGACAATAAAAGTGTGGCAGTCATTTCATGGTCTTTGATTCAACGTTATCATGTAGATACCAGAGGAAAACCAAATTAACCAAACTGGTTTAGTAGAGCTGTAATGTGATGTTCAGAGAATGACTGGTATGGTTAAGCAAGATGAATAAAAAAAATATTTGTTGAGTGAGTGATTTATTTGACATTCCAAAAATTAAGACATGGGGTGATATTTGCACCAGAAATTCCATGAGAAATCATCTACCGACCGTTTGAAATTGATCATCGAAAAAACATTTTCAAAAGTGTAAATGGTTATACGTTTTTTCTATGTCAACAACTTTCTGTTTTTATTGGGTGAATCATTATGACAGTTTAGCTTGCCAAAGTAGGTTAACAGAGCCAAATGGAGGCAGGTATTCTGTAATTACATCAGAGAATAGACTTTGGACCATGAAACAATGAGATCAGTGTGTTGTTTTGTTAATTTGAGAATCTGTCTCCCACTTAGCTCTTAGCAATGTATTATATTATGAAGTTATATTTTGAGTATCTCCTATTCATATTTTATTATGACACAGCAACGATTGCTCTTTGCCCTTTATTTATTCCATACTGTATATGGTCTGATATAATACTAGGTTAAAATAAGTTCTAAAACAAAGGACCTAAAACAGTAAAAACAAAATATATGTATAGTGTATAAAGTGCCAGGCATCATTTCAATTTAATAAAATAAAAGTGCCACCCACTTAAAACACTAACTCTCATTAACCTAATTCCACTCAGACATCACCCCATCGCACCTCCTTAAAAAAATCCCATTTTGTCCAAGAGAGAAGAGAGTGCCTGAGTGCATGAGTGCCTGAGAGACCGCAATGATTTCAGTAGACAATTAACCGGGAGCGTAATCATGCAGTCATGCATCAGTCCTCAAAGGGAAATAGGTGGGACAGTATGTAGTAACAGAGATGGGGTGGGTGAAGGAACATGGATAACGTCTGCGAAGCATAAGGTACTCTTAAAGTTGTTGGCTCCCTGCAATTAGTCTTCTGAAAAATTGGCAGCGGAGGCATGTTTGAAAGCCATCCCACAGAGTTTTGCCTTAACTCTGCATGCGGACGGCACTTAAGCACTCAAACCGCAGCGGACGTGCAGAGATGATGCTGGAAACCCTGGTGGTCAAAGCATCATTATTAATCACGTGGAACGCCGACCAACTAGCCGACCGACTGAGCAGTAACAACTCTCCTCTCTTCCTCGTTAACTGTTGCCTAGAGATAGACAATCACAAATCAATAGCCATCTGGATTTAGGATGTGCAGAATAGTTTGCTTGTCATAACAACGTAAGGAAGCAAATTTGAAGCATGGCACACAAGGGGTTCAAAGTGGTCAAGTCTCGATTGTAAGGGATTGTAATTTTGTTAAGTATGCAATGTTATTGTAGTCAAGTAGTAGCAGTACCTCAAGTGGAGATCCACCCTCGGGTTCACCAGGCTGGCGAGAGAGAGAAACCTCTAGCCTAGCAGTCTGTAAACTCTCTGAACCACATTCTCGCGGGCGCTTGGTATCTTTGGCCGTGTCTGCAGCTCTCTGTTTGTCGACTGCTATTGCTAAAGGCAGATACACAAAAAAGAGCCCCTTATAAAACACTTGACATGGACTACGAAACTCAAGTTCTGTTGTGGTCCATTGTCCATCCCCCACCCCCACATCCAAATGTGTTTGGCGAAGGAGTCAGTATGGAATGGATGGATGGGTGGACGAGCGGTGTTTGTGTACTTTGTGCGAAACCAAGAACCCAACGCTGTGCACCCTTTTAATTTCAACAGGCAGCGAGTAGTGAAGGCAGGCTCCCAGGGGCCCCCAGCTCTAGGCATGTGTGTTCCATTACGATCCATTTCAAACATTTCCCCAAGACTTGTGGCTTCACAGTCTCCTTGCGAGGGGGGGGATTAGGTCCTCCTGACATTGATTCATATCCTCACTCTAACTGTTTATTAAAAATAATTGACCTTCAGAGTTGTCAGAAATGGATAGAAAAAACAGGGGTTAGAAAAAATGTCCACAAAAAGGGCTTGCCTTCCTTGAGAAGCTATTTATCAGAAGAATGTATAAGTAGAGACCCATACTGGGAGGCAGAAACTAGGTCATATTTCAAACACTAATACTACCACAGTTGGAGGCAGCAGGATTAATTAGAGCCAATCTTGTAATAAATGTGCAAACTTGTCTAAGTGAAATAATGTTTTGCATTGTGCTTAAAAAGTTTCAAATAGCTTTTCAAGAGTCTGTTAAATACTACGACATAAATTGTGCAATATCAATTCATCCAATTTAGGAATCATGTTTAAAAAATTATAGGAAACAATTATAGAACTTATTGATTGCAGCTCGAATCAAACCAAAAGAAAAACAATGGCAAAGACTTCTTGGATGTAATGGCCCCTTCATTGCACAGATAACCCCAGACTTATTACCCTTAAAGACTTGCCAATTATACAAACAGAGAGCTGACCTGTGCTGACATTCACTTTATCAGTAAAACAGAGTAGGTGAAAGCGATGGGCAGTCTGGTTTCTGTTATCTCACTCTCTAACAGATGCATGCCTGAAGTCTAATGTCCTCCTTTAAATGGGGATAAGAGTTATAACGCGTGGTGCCCCAAATAGAAGAAAAAGCTAAAACGTAGCAAGTATTGTCTAATCTTGTTGTAGAACATTGGTAGGCCTTTTTGTTTGCGTGAATGTGAAATGCATGCAAAGCATGAAGAACACAAGAAGTGAGTACCAAGTTGTCCCTACAGCTCATCCTAGTATTGGTAGGCAATACTGCTATTACACTAATCCTTAAAGTAAGGTATTGCATACTTTTAAGTACAGTTAGGCAGTGCAGTGGGGCAACAATTTATGAAATTCAGGAAAATCCCCATCATTTCCAGGAAACTCTCCTCTCCTCCAGACCTTTAAAACTACAGACACTGCACATGCAAATCCCACCCTGTGGCTTATCACTCAAATCACAGATGCTTTCCCTGCAGAGCTAATACCACTGTCAAAGAGGCTCTGAAATGCAACACAGATGCAAGGCCCAATTATCTTCTGCGTTTGTGGCATTGATAAATCCTGCCTACCCCTTAGTTCTACCCCTGAATTAAGTGTGAAGCAAAGCAGTGCATTTCCTTGCCATGTAGTGAAGTTCAACGTATAGGAAATAGGAGATGGTAGCCAACAGAGTACAATTCATTTTTAAGTTTTTATTTTTCACTCACGATAACAAGAGATTGTATCATATCAGTGTGGTTCATGTCAGATATGATACAAGGTGCTATTAAAAAATAAAAGTGTGTGTGTTGTAAGAATAGCCACATACAATCGATACACAATGATTCTGCAGGTGTGCAAATTGAATCTTCAATAAGAGCAAAAGTATTTAAAATAAATGTTGCTTTATGAAAAGAGGGAACCTGCACACAAAATACCTTTCTGTTGTGCTTTGGTCATCAAAGGTGAAAGTATGCTTGGAAAAGTATTTTAATTCTCAAAGCTGAACTCTTTCTCCTTCGTCGTCTCTTATTTGAAGGGTTCAGAATGAGCCGTTGCGCCCTTGAAAATCTTCACAGAGAGATCAAGAGATCTTCATTTATTTTCAATAAAAGGCAGGCGATAACAAACAGTACCATGGCTCTGAAAATGGGTTGACAGCAGAAGCAAGTTGGCGTGATAGATCTGTATGTGCTGTACCCTTCAACGTCTGGTAGCAATAATAATAGTAGGCCTAATAACTGGGCTTTCCTTCAGCGGACAGCCCAGATGAGCTCTCCCTCTGTCTCTCTCTCTCTCTCTCTCTCTCTCTCTCTCTCTCTCTCTCTCTCTCTCTCTCTCTCTCTCTCTCTCTCTCTCTCTCTCTCTCTCTCTCTCTCTCTCTCTCTCCCCATGACACAGTAGCCCACTGGCCTCCTTAATGATCTGTGTCATTGATGAAAGCTCACCGCATAACAGTGCTGCAAGCAATTTTTAAGAACACTGACTTTCCATCATCTAGAACATCTGGAAGAAGTAGGAAATACATAAACACAGGGTTTGGGGGGGGGGGGGGGGGGATTAGATCACAGAAAATATAAAGGATAGCACAGGCCATGCAGGGCAGGAGAGGGGGATGGAAAGGGGGGAGGAAGTGAGAAACAGGGAGAACAAGAGAGGAAATGCAGGATAAAAGAGTGAAAGTAGTGGACAGTGAGAGGAAGCTTAAAGGGGGACAATAAGAGCGATCGAAAGAGAGATATCCAGGAGAGTGTTTACCAGATGGAACGCAAACTAAACATGGGCTCGCTCAGTAAAAGGCTTTCTGTTTCTGTCCCGATGAAGTCTGGTGAGAGACGTCCAGACCCAGTGGGCGAGAAGAGTTGAACAGATTATAAGGGAAATGGGATCCGTCCTCCCTGAGTTCTGGAAGAGGCTCAGCTGGAAACACAGCATAACAGTGTGTCAAAGCTTACCCCTGACCTCTCTCTCTGACCCTCTCTCTCCCTCCCTCATACACACACTACCGCTCTAGCTCTCGCTCATCTAACCCCTAGCTCTCTCTTTCTTCAGTAACCTCTCTCTGTCTCAAGACTCAAGATTGTCTCTCTCTCTCTCTCTCTCTCTCTCTCTCTCTCTCTCTCTCTCTCTCTCTCTCTCTCTCTCTCTCTCTCTCTCGTCTATCTCTCTCTCTCTCGATCTCTCTCTCTCTCTCTCTCTTCTCTCTCTCCTGGATGCCGTGACCCCTAGACGTACCCACAACTGTGTTCATGTAGAACTGAGGTTCATTGGTAGAGACGAAAAATACATGAAAGACATTTTTACTGGCATCATCCAAGAACATATGTGCACGCATTTACTAAGACATTTCAATGGGTAAGCACGGTTGGTTAAATATGCACCATTGAACAAAATGTCTAAGAAGTCAATAAACTGTTGTACAATTTTTTTTTTGCTTTTGGCTATTTAACAGAATATTTTGTGCATCAAGGCTTTACATTTGAATCTGTATATGTGTTAAATGTGTTTTCTGATCAGTTAATACTCTGATCGGAATCCCTGTTAAAAACGTTTAATCACAGAGATCCATAGATACTTATTTTACATCATTAAATTATAAAACTTAAATGAGGATTCCTATTTAATAACTCTCGCACACCCCCCAAAAAATAAAATCCAGTCCCACAAATACTTCAAGAGAAAGCTTTTGAAGGAACAAAAATGGCATAATTGTCCTTTTTCCATGGACTGCCTCACATTATTGCGTGTCCTCTCAATGACACGGCTCTGACAAAACATCAGCACTCTCTTGTTCCCAGGCCAGAGAAATCAAACTGGCTTATCAGTGCTGACGGTATGGCATCCACACAGATGCAGGGATGCATGCGGGACAGTTGAGACACACGTCAGCTCCAAAGAAAGCCGTTTGTCAGATAAGACAGATGTGGGGGGGGGGGGGGGGGGGGGGGGTAGTCCTTCATGTCCAAACCTGTCTAAAAAGACAGTACTGCTGTGTTGAGGCAGTTACGTATGTGACTTTTGAATCATAGGTCCTGACGACATCAAGGCGTTTCCATTTTCGATTTCTTGCAGGTTTGGCTGCAGACTATGAGGTTCAATCGAAGGGAGTTAGTATCTGTTAAACATAGAATAAAAGCAATAGGTTCTTATGAATGCCTCCACCCACTTCCAGGGGTCCTCTATAACCTAGAATAGAGCCATCATTTTATTTAGCTACTATTAACTCAGTTTGAACCACAGTGTCTTTTGGGCAAAGATATTCAGGAGTAGGGAGGAGTTAAGGCAATTTTGCCCAAGATGCTTATAACATGTTGGGTATGGATGTAGGATATTGAACCAAGTACCTTAAGACTGGGAGTCGACCCTAGCCCTACACTGGTAGACTATTATGCCCCCAATCTCCTGCCCAATATCAAAAATTTGTATATGAACGAAATCTTCCAATTGGCCAAGTGCCAAGGATCTTGGATACGAGGCTGCAGTCGTAATAATTAAAGGGTCTTGTTGACTTGTGTTAGGAGTTCCTGTTTGCCTTTTATTGCTCTGGAAGGTACCATTGCAAAAATAATTTGCAATGACTCTGAGCTGTTGGAGCCAGCGGCTGATCAACCACATGCTGGATTTTTTGCTTTGGGGTCTTGTCTAATGAACTCTACGAGACAAATTGTTATTCTTTACCTAGAAGACCATTCTGTGTCATCATGCGTTGAAGTATTTACTGATCTGCTGTTTACTTTTTTCTTTCCATTGCCTCAAACTAAACATGGATAATTGAATCGCACCATCAGTGTTTCGTCATTATTCCCAACTTCAACATCGGCTCTGTTTTGTTTACCCATTAAGGTTATCTGATTGAGAAGGGATATGCAGAAATATGCTGAGGAATCTGAGTTAAAAATTTTGATTTGATTTCAAGTAAAAGCTTGTTTAAAAACAAAACATTATAAAACCTTAAAATTTAGAGTTTTTTGTCCGTAAGAATACTTTAAAATTAGATAAACATTGGCACAAGCATTTTATTTTGTTATGAAATCTTCCCAATATATATCAACTACAACAAATTACAATAATTCTGAGTCCCGTTTTCAACGCATTACATTTTTAAGAATAATTTCTACAGGATAAATATCGACACGTGTGTTCAGCGATGGCTTTTGATCCTGACCCCAGCTATAAATGCCACTCATAATCAACACCCAACATGGGTAATATCAACCAGATGTTCCTGGGGCCCTTTGACTTGCATGGCAAAGAGACAGAGTCATCCTACCAGCAGCTTTCTGTCTCAACTCGAATAACCTAACCAAAACAAAAATCACATGCCTACAATTGAAGGGGCTATAGAAGGACCTGAGGTTGATTGTTGAGATTGTAGTTTTTCATCAGAGGAAATATATTTTTTGAGTATTTCCTTTAGTACGCATGCAGCCATCTTGCCATACTCAAGCGCAACCCCAAAAGGCCTTCTTATATCACATCGGACTCATTAACTCCATAGCCAGATTCAGCTCTAGATAAAGACCTTGTCTTTATATCTCCTATGGGGGGGCGGGGTTCTAACGCTAATCAGTGGCTCCATCGTCTTCTTCAGAACTGTGAAATTTCCTTGGTAAGCAGTGCAGAGAGCGGCAGGCCAGATGCTGCTGTGTTGACACAACCCAGGCGGGCTGAGCAGTGCAAGGTGATGTGATCCCCCTGAGCTCAACACCAGAATGTGGCTGTTTCCTATGTCATCTCCCAGGCCTGGTGGACAACAGCATCTGCTCCTGTTTAGCCTCATGAGATCGCAAGGACTCACCACACCATATCAGAGCAAGGACTCACCACACCATATCAGAGCAAGGCATGGTCGCATGGTCTGGCGAGGGCTGCAGTCACAGGTCAAAAACATCTAAAACTGTAAAATAAGACAAATTGCTGGGGATAAGGACTGTCGAGGATTGTTGTCTTTGACCTGTTGGTGTGGTAAAAAAAAGTAAGGAGTAGACCTGGACACTTTTGCCTCATGAACTGCAAACAAACTGTATTTTATGCGGCTGTTTCTTTTGATGGAGGAAATCGCTTTTTTTTGGTCTTTTGAACATTGGCTCGCATACAGGAAGTGAAGGCTTAAGGTTGTCAGGAAAATAAGCCCCCTAATATATTAAGGTGGGAAGGAATGCATGCACTTCCACTTGACGCCACAAGAGTGGTGTCTAGAAGTTAAAGTGCACAGAATTAACATGTTTACAATGTTAAGGCAGAAGTACACAGGCCCTTTCTTCCTTAACCATGGTGGAGTGTAAACTTTATTATTTATTGCGTCATTTATGAAAGCCTACAAGCATTGCTTCACTGTTCTTTCTAATAACATAGCCAAGCAGAATCAAGCCCACTTGAATTGTTGCTTCAGAGAGGGCTGTATTTTAAACAAAACTCACACACACACGCGCACACACACACAACACACAACACACACACACACACACACACACACACACACACACACACACACACACACACACACACACACACACATGTTCTGACCATGGCCCAAATATGTCTCTTTAGCTTAGCATGACGGGACATGTTTTCAGAACAGGAAGCTGCCGGTTGGCCGGATTGGGCGAGAGAGAGCCAGGGCGAGTAAGAAAAAGGAGAGAGAGAGAGAGCAAGATGAGTCTGAGAGATAGCTTCCAAAGGCTCTCCATCTCGGACATGGGGAACATGTTGATTCATTCTGTCACGCTAGCCCCATGCCTCATCAGGTTAAGCTCCAGAAAACAACCTCTGTGGCTGTTGCTGCCGCTGCTCGTACACCATCTGTCCCCGCTGCCGTTCTTCCAGATTGCCTAGTGATTAGGGGGTGTGGATACCTTTTACCAAACCAAACAAGCCACTGGCCGGCTATTGCTGGTGTCTTGATGCCTTTCCTTTCTCACCATAATCAATGAATTGGACGGTCGCCTGTCCCAGCTGTGGAACTAAAACCAAAGGTAATGTCATTGAATGCTTAAGCGATGTCAACCTTAGGTCCCACGCCTGGTTGAAAGGCGTGGGACAAGGTTGAAAACAAAGTACAAGGTTGAAAGCAATCCACTCCTACGGTCTAGTGACAACCCTTCTTGTACAGTGAACTCACCTATTGAGTCTGTTAGTTGACCTATAAGCTGCGTGAGTTTACCTTCACGGTTGATGGCTTACAAAGGGTGTTCGGGTCACATTAGATAGTTAGCCTACTGGGTTCAATCCCCAATGACAACAGTTTGTCTATACAGATGTCCTTGAGCATGATACCAAACCCCTACCTGCTCCTTAATGACATGTATCTGATAATGAAATGGCTCTGTTAATCCCTAAGAAAGACCCGAAAGACTGACAGATGTTGGAGACACCAAGCATGGAAGCTGTGACATAACACAGCGCACAAGCTATTAGCAACATACAACGGTTAATAAAAATGACTAAATAGTAACACAAATACTTTCTCTGCCCAGTTCCACAGGCCCCGAGCCAGTAGGCGGTGTCTGGGTCGAAGCCTTTCATAGCTTCACTACGTAACAACAACTTCTACCATTCGATTCAACCTAATCTGCGCTTACAAAAATTGGTCCCTGAATCGGCAAAGTTGTCTGTGAATGTGGAAATTGGAACTGGAAAATAAGCATTCCTCAAGAGCTGAGCAACAGCGTTTGGGAAACTCTTTGTCTGGGTTTTAGTTTTTGCCCCTGTTAAAACCGAGAGAGGCTTACGCCTGCTCAAAGAAGATTTGTTCCCGTTCCTTCAAAAGGACTGTGCGCCGCTTGCGTCCAGGTTTTGAGTCCTCACACAGCCCTCCACCACCCGCCACCGGCCTCCCGCTCCCTCTCTCAGCCACATGGGATCAGCAGATATTGGACGCAGTACAGACAGCTGAATGAGACCCTGTAGATAGCAGCAGCCAGAAGTTTTCCTCTCTGAAAATCAAGAGGGAAATGGAGGTGGAGGAGATTGGTAGCCCCAGTAGCCAGTGCCGCTGATGATAGTAAGTCTAACAGGGACATAGCTCCGTCCCTGTTCTGTTAACAGAAAACATCACTAGATTGATCGACCATTCCTCATCCTACACCCAAATGGTATTTATCCCTCAGGGGTCTGTATGTTGCGCCCACTTGAGACGGGGGAATATACCCCGGTACAACTGAATAATCGAATGCTCTACTGGGGCTCCCCATCACTAGCTAACCCAGCAGCCATCATCAATGATTACACCTCTGACAGCCCCACTTTTCTGATGGACAGAGCAACAAATCGCAGATCATCAGTTTGTGACAGGACTCCGGTCTGCGGCAAATCTGCCATACTTGACAGCCGCTGACCGTTCTGCCATGTGACGATGTCACAAGGCCTGTCCATCCACAAACCACTAAATTACATCTGCAGTATTCCCCGTGTGCTCGGGCCCGCTCTGAATGTGAATGTGGACTAAAAGACGGATCGGCGATACTCGCCTTAGACATCCAGGCACCAAGTAATTGAATGGCAACACCCAATTAAACGTCCAAGACCTGTCAGTAGACTTTAATAACTGTATGACATGCTTTCAAAAAAGTTACAGACCAAATGTCTGGATGAATGTCCTGATATACAGGAATAACCAAGCACTGGCAGCTAGGCCCTTTTTTAACCTCTGTCTTTGGTTTTGTTTACCATTACTTTGTGCCAAAGTAACTCCAGGAGTTACACAAGCCAGCGTGAGTGTGCAAGCCCATAATTGTCTAACCATTGGAAAAGGGGAAATGTAATCATATACAGAATACAAATTATACCAGCCCCCGCCACCCCCCGCCCCCCCCCCCCCAATAAAGATTAGGTAACAGCATGAACAAATTAAAGCACTGTGAAAACGGAAGGATTAGTGCAATTACACTCATTACACAACATCCATAGCACTGTACTCTGAGTCTCTCTCTCCCTTTCTCCCTCTCTCTCTCCCCCTGTCTCTCTCTGAATTGCAGAAAAGACAGAAACAGGAAGGCAAAATCCATAAAACAGCAGAAGGATTGCGCGGAATGCCGGAATTTGCTAATGCATGGAACCAGCATCTGAGGCAGAAAATAGCAACGTGTCTGAACAGCCAGTGGAGGGAAGCATACATGAAGGTAAACACACAGTCCTCATGTGTGACACCCCCACCCACCCTACACCTCCTTTATAACTGCAGGGCTTCTATAAAGTCAAGGAGAATTATATGTGTGGGACACAATTATGATTATGGATACATGTCAAGCCAGGAGATAATGTTGTGGGTGATTTGTTTTTGACGGCAAAACATCTGTTCATGATTCGAAATAGTAGTCAATACACACACAATTATTATTTTTAACAAAACACACCGAATGTCAGTTATTTCCAGGACATACAATGATGGATGTGACAATGGGGCAACGTATCAAATCATATCCAATGGCAAAAAAGCGGAGGAATTAATACATCCGACATGTTCCCAGTCAATGTTGGATATTTACGCATTACTTTCTTACATCTGGTGCAAGACTTGATACTTGATACTTGATGACATTCGAGCTAGTTCTGGTTCCATTCCAACACCTAGGATCATCAAATGCATCAACAACAAGTTTGAGAGTTTTTTGGTTTTGAAACAGCGATGCAGTGTGTCACTACAATGGAAGGGTAATTAAAAATGGTTGCCACACAAACATTCGCACGTTGCGCAAGGCCAATGACACTGCAGTGGGTTTTGGTTATGTTTTAACCCTCTTAGCGTGATGGGAGCACTGAGCAGGGCACAAACATCTTTCAGAAGTTCAAGGGAAAAAGTGAAAGGAAATCTGCACACATGACCCTTTAAAAGGATATGCCTTGACTGGCCCTCTGTGTTTGTTCGCCTGACAGACACCAGGTGCAGGAGGAAGCAGAGAGAGAGAGAGGGAGAGAGAGCGGGGATCGGGCCACTGCTGGACTAAACGCAAGGAAGGAGGAGGATCTCAGATTGATTTCATCGGCCACTTCTGTACTGCAGAGATAACGTGGGAACATGGGCCTCAATGCACTGCACTTACAGTACATGCAGCCACGCACGCACACACACACACACACACACACACACACACACACACACACACACACACACACACACACACACACACACACACACACACACACACACACACACACACACACACACACACACACACTTCCTTTACGTCTTTCTACCTGCCTCTATCCATCTCATTCTGTCTTAATCTCTCCCTATAGCTCGCTCTATCTCTATATATAACACGCTCACAACATCTCATATATTTATGTTGATACTTGTTCTCTCTCTCCATATCACCACTCTCTCTATCTATCTCTATCTCTTTCAGCATCTGTGTCACACTTTCTCTAAATCTCTCTATATATCTATATTTCTCACTTTCAGTCACACTTTTTCCTGTCATCTCCAACTCACTATCTATATAATCTATCAGTATATCTCAACCACGATCTGTCTCCCCCTTTCTCTAAATTTCTATCTATCTCACTATTTACTCTATCTATATATGTCACCCTCCACCTCACTCCCTCTCTCTCTCTTCCTCTCCCTCTTCCTCTCTCCCCCTCTCCCTCTTCCTCACTCCCCCTCTCCCTCTCCTCTCTCTCTCTCTCTCTCTCTCTCTCTCTCTCTCTCTCTCTCTCTCTCCATCTCGTCTCTCTCTCTCTCTCTCTCTCTTCTCTCTCTCTCTCTCTCCTCTCTCTCTCTCTCTCTCTCTCTCTCTCCCTCCGTCTCTCTCTCTCTCTCTCTCTCTCTCTCTCTCTCTCTCTCTCTCTCTCTCTCTCTCTCTCCTCTCTCTCTCTCTCTCTCTCTCTCTCTCTCTCTCTCTCTCTCTCCTTCTGTCTCTCTCTCTCTCTCTCTCTCCTTCTCTTCTCTCTTCTCTCTCATCCGTCTCTCTCTCTCTCCATCCGTCTCTCTCTCTCCACTCCGTCCTTCTCTCTCTCTCTCCTCTCTCTCTCCATCCGTCTCTCTCTCTCCATCCGTCTCTCTCTCTCCATCCGTCTCTCTCTCTCTCTCTCCGTCTCTCTCTCTCCATCCGTCTCTCTCTCTCTCTCTCTCTCTCTCTCTCTCATCCGTCTCTCTCTCTCTCTCTCTCTCTCTCTCTCTCTCTCTCTCTCTCTCTCTCTCTCTGTCTTTTGGACTGTTCGGAGAGACATAGCTTGATAGCAGATAACGGACAAAGGGTCAGCACCTGGCAAACCTTAGATCAGCCGATCACGTGTGTGTGTGTGTGTGTGTGTGTGTGTGTGTGTGTGTGTGTGTGTGTGTGTGTGTGTGTGTGTGTGTGTGTGTGTGTGTGTGTGTGTGTGTGTGTGTGTGTGTGTGTGTGGCTGTGTGTATCGGGGAGTCTTGACATTTTCCAGACCTTCTGCACACCTTCTCCACACACCGTGTGCAGAAAAAGAGAAAAGCCAATGTCAAAAAACATTTCAAACTGAGACCAAGGCTGCAGCCCGAAAAACACAAGCATGTTGAGGCTATAGCAACACTTGCTATCAATGTCAAAATAAAAAGTATTCTAAGAACATGGCACTTCATCATGCTCCAAGAGGGATGACTTGGCACTGGAGTAACTGCACGCTGGAGGAATCTCTTGATAAGTCTGAAATTGGATTTCATGTTCCCCCTTTGTGGGAAGGCCTCTCTCGGAAAGTTTGAATAGATCGTCTTAATCACTGGGTTGGCCAATTGAACTTCTAACCAGATAATCTGGTTTTGGCACACGTAAGAAAATGCTCAGCCTTGGTTGGATTTATAGGTTGCGTTCGATTGTGTTTGTTCACGTGTGTGTGTGTGTGTGTGTGTGTGTGTGTGTGTGTGTGTGTGTGTGTGTGTGTGTGTGTGTGTGTGTGTGTTTGTGTGTGTGTGCGTGCGTGCGAGTGCATGCGTGGGTGTTCATTGTGAATGTGCGTGTATCACATGCAGATTTACATTGATCCGTATGGTTGCAAAACCCAAATCATAAAATTGAATTGCATATTTAATCAATGTGGTAGATCATTTATTTATTTATAGGCATGCAAAGGATAGGGTTAGGCTGACCAAACAAATCCTGTGATTCCCTGTTCTAAATCCAGACTCAGCAGATTTAGCTATGTTCCCTGCTGGCACACTGATATGCCAGCGTAATATAGATGCCAAATTAGGACAAACAAGCTTCAAAGAAGACGTCTCCGGTTTTTTGTAATCCCCCTTCCTAATCTGATTGGCTTGTGTTATAAGAGAGAGAGAGAGAGAGAGAGAGAGAGAGAGAGAGAGAGAGAGAGAGAGAGAGAGAGAGAGAGAGATCAGAGCTGAGAGAGAGGAGAGAGAGAGGAAGAGAGAGAGAGAGGAGAGAGAGAGAGAGAGAGAAGAGAGAGATGAGAGCAGAAGGAGAGCGAGCGGAGAGGAGCGAGAGAGGAGAGAGGAGAGGAGCAGAGAGGAGAGAGGAGAGGAGCAGAGAGGAGAGAGAGAGAGGAGAGAGAAGAGAGAGAGAGAGAGAGAGAGAGAGAGAGAGAGAGAGAGAGAGAGAGAGAGAGAGATCAGAACTGATTAAGCAACAACAAATGGTCAGTGTGGTAACACAACATCGCCCCCTGCTGTCAGGCCCAACACACCCCGTATCCACCACCAGCACCCCCACCCACTTCTGGTCCAAATCCCCAGCGGAGGCCTGTAGATGTTTTAGGCTCAGGCCTTGTCCTTCCTCACTCTGGTTGTTGGGATCGGAGTGTGAGCCCTACCTCTAATCCACTCTTCATGAAGACCCATCAAGAGGGATGAACTCTGCGACCCCGTGATCCCCTCTCTCTTACACTCTCTCCTCCACCGCATATTCACTCTCAGAGAGCGCCGACCCAGGACGGACATTCCTCGAGGTTTGGTTTGGAAAGCTCCTCTGAAGGCACATCTGCTTTCGCTTAGCGCACGTTTCTCTCCCCGCTCTTAATTGTATCTTTTTTTTATTGTGTTTTTTATGTTTCGGCCAATAACGGTGGCGAACGCATCTTATTTGTAGAGCCCATGACAAAATTACACAGTCTGTAATTAATTGGTGACTTCCACAATGGCGCTGCCAAATCAGATAAACCGATGCTTCAGTCGGTGGAGGACTACGCAAGCAATGGATGTCGCCGACTCCGAGGAAAGCTGTCATTTCAATTTCGCGATGCACGTTGAATCTCTGTTTGCCTCGCAGGCATTTACTACTAGGCTATTGCAAGCTATTGTTACCGCGAGTCGGGGGCGGCCC
>OLKM01000490.1:187567-225067 GCA_900291075.1 Melanogrammus aeglefinus | reverse complement strand
AGAGGCTTAGCTCCCACCTCTCTACCGCCCTATATTCCTATTTGAACACGGCCAATGAGCAAAGCAGCTCCCCCCTACAAAGGCCCTTGCAGCAGCAGTCATCTATCCGTGCACTTCGAACTGGCACACCATAAATCCCTGCCACCCGGACTGCAGTAACTCCCTACCCCCCTCCCGCCCGCCTCTCCCCACCTCGTCCCAGCCAGTAGGGTGGCACCGTGGCTAACCTCCTCCCCCTCCATTTATCCATGGATCTAAACCGAGGGGGGGGGGGCACCACGCGAGTCGTCAGTTTAACCTTCCGCATATTCTCACTCTCTGGGCGTGGTGTCACGCCTGCACGACTCTCAGACCGGCCTCAGACGCCTGAACCGTGAAAAGCGTGAGGTCCTGGAGATATATAGTGATGCATTAGTATTAAGTTAAGGTTGTCATTTGTTCACTAAAGCACAGTCCAAATATCTGCAATCGCAGTATGTCTGCAATGTCAGTAGACTACTGAGAAAGGAAAGGAGGGATGGCTGGAGGGAATCTAGGTACGAAGCAACGAAGGGAGGTAGGGGGGATGATGCTAGTAGGGTAGGGAGGTAGAGAGGAGGCAAGGAAGGTAGAATGCAGGAGGAGGGGGAGGAAGTTTCAAGTGTACTGTATTGACAAAGCCCTTTAAAAACGCTGAACCAATGTGTACCAGGTTGTTACTCTGCAGACCATATCCATGCACAGATTAGGGGCACAATAAAATAATATTTTTTGCATCCAACAAAAAAGGCCCAAAACAATAAAACAGGAAATAAAGTGCAGACACAAAATGCTAAAAAACAATGAAACAGGAAATAAAGCACACACACAGAATACTGAAGAAATGCAAAACAATGGACGGATGTTCGGAAGGACGGACAAACAGAAGGGGCGATGGGGTGAAGCCGGGGGGGGGTGGAGAACGACGGACGGCAGGAGAGACAGAGTGGAGGAGAACCGGGAGGCGTGGGTCATAACTTTGCGAGACCATGATAACCAGAGAGGAAGGAGCCATTGGGAAAACAGTCCGGAGGCCTTCGGGTTTTCTTCCGCCTGTATTTTTTTTTTGCTCTTGTTAATTTGCAGATGGCATTTCAGCAGGGGACGGAGAATCTGCGTCCCCGAACGTCAGCGCTCCAGCCAATCGTATGCCTCGCCAGCCCCTCGCGAGCGGCCCAAGCCGAGGTTGCCTTTGCCCCTCGCCATTATGATAGCCGCCCACTCTCTTCCCACACGGCTCCGTGCCCGCAGAGAGCCGTAAGAAAGAGGTGTTGACATTTAAATCAAACGGATTAGTGGGAGCAGACAGCTGCTGCTTAAGATAGACACTTATATCCATAAAAACGAGACGTGCGTTCAGCGTTCGTCGCTCACTTACGTTCGACAGCGTGCGATGGCTGTCTGCGGAGAGACTCCCCCCCCCCCCCCCAACACCCTGAGATGACATTCGCCGCACTTGAGAAAATCCCTGTAATGTACGCGTGGAGGCACCGAAGATAAACGCTGTGTAAGTAGTGATATTAAACGAGTCTGTGTATGTCTTTGAAACGTATAGGCCTTCATTCACCCTGGTTTATATTTAACCATGGTGTATATCGAGCAGTAAGATGAGTGGCTGAATAGGTCTACTTAGTAAAGACTGTGAGGACTGACTTCTATCAAAAATCCGCCTCGATGGGAAGATGATCGTGGATTTTCTGCATTCCTCTGAAGAAATTGCCTCATGTCCAATTTAAATTACAGCCAGCCTATCGGGGGCAGACCTCATATACTGTACTCGTGGCTGAATTGGCTGTGGGGAAAAAGCTCTAAATCACAGCTGACATTCAGCCTAGGAGCCTTGGCTCCCCATAATTTGCCGTGGTGACAAAGTGAGATTTCTTTTGGGAGGCCAAACCATCTCGATGACCTGAGAGGTCGGTCCGAGCCTTCATATCCTTTCTGCGGGAGAGTTCAAAACGCTGTGCAAATGGACAAATCACACAGAACTCATCATCGCTCCATGTCAAGGGCCGGAGAGGTAATCCATCCATATAAAACAAGCAGTCGGCTCCGTCTCTCTCACTCTCTACAAACGTCCCCCACATCACCTGTTTTTGTGTCCACTTAAACATGCCCCTGGCCTACCCCCCTCCATGTCTAAAAATTCTCTCCTTTGCTCAAAAAGGCAAATCAAAAAGTCTCATTAGTTGATGTTACCGTGTTGGTTTGGAAAAAGAATAAGAAAAAAATAAAAGCAAAACAGACACAACACCTGGGGAGGAGACGAGGGAAAAACAGGCACATCTGTTTGGGGTCAGAGTGTTGTCATGCCGACAGGCCATATGGGCTGCCTCCTCGGATCCACTCCAGCCATACGTCAGCGCCGCTAATCTGACAGCAATGGCACCTCTGGAGGGACTGCGAGCTACACTTTAATGAACATTGTACGTTATTAAACTCATTATGTCTGGGTCCTCCTTGCTTGCCTCTCTTTCTGCCTCTCTCTCTCTCTCTCCCTCTCTCTCTCTCTCCCTCTCTCTCTCTCTCTCTCTCTCTCTCTCTCTCTCTCTCTCTCTCTCTCTCTCTCTCTCTCTCTCTCTCTCTCTCTCTCTCTCTCTCTCTCTCTCTCTCTCTCTCTCTCTCTCTCTCTCTCTCTCTCTCTCTCTGTCTCTCTCTCTCCTCTCTCTCTCTCTCTCTCCGTCTCTCTCCCTCTCTCTCTCTCTCTCCCTCTCTCTCTCTCTCTCTCTCTCTCCCCTCTCTACCTGCTCCCTCTCTCCCTCTCTCTCCCTCCTCTCCTCTCTCTCCCCTCTCTCTCTTCTCTCTCTCTCTCTCTCTCTCTCTCTCTCTCTCTCTCTCTCACCCCTCACTGCATGCCTCTCTGCAGTCTCCATCCCCCACTCGCCCCGCCCAACTGCTGGATTTGCGTGAATGAGCAATGAATGCGTCTTTTGTGTCTTTACCCTTAACATCATCACGCACCGAGAACAACGTGTTCTGTTTCAGCAACCTGTGTAATGCTTTCGGATTACACAGTCGTGTTGTGTTACTGGGGACATAGCCTAACCTCGGCCCCATATGTAAATGTTGGTATTTCCCAAACAAGGAGCTAAGGGCAAACTACTACAAAGCACATCAGCATTAATAAGTAATAGAGTGTTAATGCAAATGCGAAGGTCCCTTGCCCACACACAAACCGTTCTTTACTTTCTCATTAGTGTGTATTAATTGTCATCAGTCCCTTGAGAGGATTCTATATATTGGAGTCACTTGAAGTGAAATAATTGCCTCTGTGTACTGCCAATTCAGATTGGTGGGTTTGAGATCAACATTAAGCATGTGTTGGGATGTGTATAGATTTTCAAGTGCAGACTTGTTGTAATTATATTTCCAAATTAAAGGACATTAGCAGATGTGCAGGAGTATATAACTCCATAATCATCACATAAGACAGTATCTGCAGATTGCATGGAAGTCATTTGCTGAGATAGAAATTTCCGCGGGCATTTCAATTGTACGACCTTTTGAAGATGTGCACTGCCTCGCACACCAGGGAGAAAAAGCTAAATTATAACCTAAAGAAAGTGCATGGGGGTAACAAAGTGACTAAGGGCACCATGGCGGCCCAAGCACTGATCACAGGAACGAAGGGGACAGGCCCGCCTTGGCCCGGGGGAATCTGACGGCTGGGGGTTGTTTCACACCATTGATTTACATGGTCCTATAAACTGTTGGTTTTGTGCCCATAAAAGGAAGCTCTTACACTGATTGTTTAAAATAAATCTGAATAACGCTCATGTCATTTCCCCGCTGTGTGAGAAGCTGAGCCCCAGCAATTAACTCTTGGCTTGACAAAATGACAGGGTGTCTAGCTGCTTTAAAATAATAATAATAATAATAATAATAATAATAATAATAATAATATATTTAATTTGTAGAACACTTTACATTCAGAAATCTCAAAGTGATACAGAGTTTAAGACAGAGGAAAAATATAAAACGGGTTGTTTGAACATATAATGCATAAACAGTAAAAGGGGAATTAGCAAAAGCTTTACCCTCCTAATCAGCAAAGATCAGCCAGTCGGCGACCTTGACCTCCCATTGGTGGGGACAGAAGATTGATGGATGGATGATAGATGGATGAATATGTGAATGGATGATATATGGATAGACGGATGGCAGAATGAAATAGATGAAAATATGAAGGGATTGAATGAATGAATGGCTCTTTGGACAGATGAATGAGTGCACGCGTCATGACTCCCGATGCACCCGTTTGGCTGTCGTCCAGCTCATCGGTAAAGAGCAGCGTGCGGTTGAAGGAAGACTCCCATTCTCTTTTTAAATTGGAAAGGCATTAAGAACACTCAACCCTCACGCCGGAACTTTTTAAGGACTTATAAAAGGACTTATGGAAGGGGCAGACGTGTAAATGACAGTGTAAGTAACCAGGACACCGATTTATACCTGCTGTATTGCATTCTGTCTGACTGCTGCCTCCGTTGTTGGTTAACAGAGTAAAGTGTGTGCGCTCGGCTGGCCTTCTGGGCCGCGCACGCGCTCTGATTGGGTCCTCTCCCACGTGTACCCAGGGTTATATAAAACACAGAATTAATAGATACATTAGAGTGCCACAAAGTAAAACTATGGCAGCAAGGGAGGAAGCATTCAACTGAAAGTCATTGAGAAATTGACTTGAATTTTGTGGAATTAACTGGTAAATATACAGTGAAGGTCCCAAGTGTGGTGACCCAGAGAGCCGAAAAACCAGCAGGAGTCTAATTAAATTTGAGCCAAACTAAAGTTGTGTCTATATGTAGGATACTAATAAAAATAATAACACAGACACAAATTACTGTAAGGATTTGTGTATCCCCTATATGATTCTATCTGTATTGGATCTTGCCAAGCATAAACCTTATCTTCGCCAACCCTTCACCAACGACCTTGTGAATTTAACAGTTGGATATCACCTCTATAATCCTGTACTATGCCAACACAACACGTATATCCATGCCGGTGTGGAGCGCAGGCCTTCTGATAGCCTCAATACATCTAGGTAATGTAATGCAGAGATTCATAATGATGATGGTGCCAGTTTGGAGAGAAAAAGGGTGTGGGCCATGACGGAGATCTATGGAGACAACGCTCGGAGAAAGCCAGATGAAGGTGAAAGAGTGGCTGTCTGCCACTCTCTTCCAGGCGGACGAGTCGATAGAGGAGGGTTGGCAAGTGGACCGGCGAGGGAGGGAGGGAGGGAGTGAGGGAGGGAGGGAGGGAGGGATGCTCTCTCTCTCTCTCTCTCTCTCTCTCTCTCTCTCTCTCTCTCTCTCTCTCTCTCTCTCTCTCTCTCTCTCTCTCTCTCTCTCTCTCTCTCTCTCTCTCTGGCCTGGGGGTGGGTGTGCACCGGTGAGAGAGATAGGTTAATGGAGGGGGCCCGGGAGAGAATACTGACAGTCTATTTGCATCAATCCACTCAGAAGCACTCCGTGCCACTGGGCCTGCTCTTCAGTGCAGGTGTGGTGGGTGCAGGAATCAGAACGGAGCTGCTGGTGGTGGTGGGTGGGGGTGCAGGAATCAGAACGGAGCTGCTGGTGGTGGTGGGGGTGCAGGAATCAGAACGGAGCTGCTGGTGGTGGTGGGGGTGGTGATGCAGAAATCAGAAAAGGGGCCTGTGGTAGGGGTGGTGGAGCAACCAGGATAGAGGCTGGCGCTAGTGGTGGCGCTGAAATCAGAACACTCGTGGTGATGGGGGTGATGGTGCAGCAATTACAACCAACGCAGCGGTGGTGTTGATGGGGCAGAAACTAGAACAGGGTTGGTGGTGTACGGGGTGGTGCAGGTGCAGGTGGCCGGGGGGGGGTGGGGGGTGGTTTAGGACATGTGAGCCGTTCGGTCCTAATTAAAGCGAGATTACATATTTTAATGAAGTGGAGGTGCTGTCATCCTCAACACCTCCCATAAGAGTGTGTGCATAATATCCATGCAGGGCTAATTACCAACCTGAAAGGCAGCAGGATGGCTGTATGTGTGTGTGTTTGTGTGTGTGTGTGTGTGTTTGTGTGTTTGTGTGTGTCTATGAGAGAGAGGCAAGGAGACCACGGGAGAGAGAGAGACTCAAATCATTATCAAAGATAGAATCTTAAGATAGACGGTATTATTGTTCTAAACCAAATATGTGTTAGCCTATCATTTATTTATTTTTATCTTGTCTTAATGAATCCTTGTTGTGGCTAAATTGCAGACATGCCTGGTGCATGTGTGTTTTCCCCAGTGCACTGCATCAGGAAATCTGTCCAAGCTGTCCAAGCATAAGCCATTATTGTGCACAATTTTTAAGAATGTAGGTCACAGCACAACAGCAGCGTCTGAAATTTGGGCCGTCACAGAGACATCTTTGATGACAAACCCAGAAACATGACCACTGCGGAAACACCGCGTAGTGCTCCACACTAAACACATGGATATCACCAATGAAAAGTGGTGAATTCAGGATTGTTTTGGCACAATTTTGTTTGGTAAGGGAAACAATTAATAAGTCTACCTGCGTATTGGATTAAGCAGGTAGTCACCAAGTGTCAAAGGCGAACTGAACGCTAACGGCGCCACATACTGGCTGCCCAGTTAACAAAGCCAAGCGTAGCACAGACACACTGGAAGTAGCTTGTGTCTGACTGGGTCCAATAGATTTTTTTTTCCCCCCTAACCCCCCACCACCTCCCCAGAGCACAAGCTTGCCCCAGGAGTCGGTGTGCAAGGCGAGATAGCGACGGGGGCCCAGAAGAGCTGCTATTTCCGGAAAACTTCTCAGCTAGCCGTGTGTTAGCCTTCAGATTTCCATTGCTCCACTGAAGACATGCAAATAGCCCTGGCACTAGCTTCACTGTTACGCTCTCCAATTATCTCCGGGAGGAAGTGGGGGGGGGGGGGGGGAAGTAGGAAAGTAGAAAAAACAATGTAACACAAGAGAGCTTAGTTAACAAAATCGAGCATTCAAGCACAAACTTTGTGAGCTAGGTGTGCAGGATTGGGTGCTCTGGGCACATTTCCCACCTTCACTAGGTGTTACAAGAATTATGCAGGGCCAAAAGACAGCGTTGGTAAAAAAAGATGCAAAGTTGTTTTTTTTCCTTCATGGTGTGTTCTATTGAACTTCTCTGCAATAGAGTGCCACTGTCTTTTTTTTATAGTTTTTGTCGGCGCATAATTTCTTGTTTGAGGTTGCTGCTGTCATTGTTCATTTAGCAGGCATATGTGAAAGATTCTGATTATTTGTCTGCCTTACCCCAAGAGGAACGGGGCCTGCAGATGCCGGGGCCTGTCTTAGGCAAGACTTCGACAACACTTTGTTTATTACTTAATAATGTATTGATAGCAGTATGGGGCCTTTTTCTTTTTATTTTATCCAGGAATTAATGTAATTAATATGAACCGAAAATATAACAATTACAAGAAATCAATCCATTTCTCCACACACTACCTGCATGCTTGCATTCAAATCAAATTGTTTTTCTTTGTCGACATTCTACTTATCTCAAGATGCCTGAATCCTGATGCAAGACGTTACAGACATTGCGATCTGCAAAGCAGTCACAGCGTTGCTTTCAACAGCCTGTCAATTTCAGAAAGACGACGAGAGGGAATGTGAGAATCGCTTAAGTGCTCAACTGTTGCGATCAGAGTCCCAGGTGAGTATCTTTGATGAGGGGTAATCTGCCGGCCTGGGACTGCGCAGACTCGTATAAATGCTGAATGTCGCAGTGGCCCCTCTTATTCCATTTAGAAAGACACTCATGGTGGTTGAAGAGGGACAGTTTAGGCCATGTGGTGGGCACAATCATGCACAACCAAAGCAATTAAGCACATTGTAAATATCCAACGTGTCCGATGTTATTCATCACTGAACCAGGACCAAAGCAGCTGTTGGAATGAACAGAACAGCTGGCCTTGTTATTGGGTTGAGTGTCTGCTCACTGCAGGGTCCTCCTGGGATAGATGGAGGGACTGCATGCTATTGCTGCTGCTGCTACCGCTAATACCACTACTGCTAATCAAAATAACAATTACTACTTTGTTTACCACCACTACTACATGCTGTTACTAATACTACTACTTTTTTTCTAACTTCTATGTTTATTTTTACTACCACAGCTTCTATTACTATGTACACGTTATTATCATTAATAGAGTTCTCACGCGTGCGTTGTGCACGCTCAATCTCTACTTCAAATTAAACCCATAGCAATAATGTGGATACCCCAATCGATAATGTAACAAATTTCTGAGCGCATAATATAATATCTTTTTGCCTATATTGTTATTGTTATTGTTACAACGTATAACGTTTGTTCACCACAAATGACGTTTAAAAGCAGTGCCAACCTTTAATATTTTTTAACCATTCAGCAAACAAAAGGCTGTCATCAACACTCCCACTGAAGGGGTGTGAAACATACAGACTTTCTACTCCGCATTCACATATAAGGTCATTTACATTTCCTACAGAGAAAATACTACCTCATGGATAGTATTATTCAGGAGATTTTCAGGGTACAAATGTCAGGATATGTTGTTCACACATACGGCCTGTCAGGAGAATATCAGGACTTACTCGTGTGTCTGAAAGCAGATCATGTTTAACGATTTTTATATGACAAAAATGAACGACCTGCCGTTGCTTGTCGAGATGAGAAATTGTATTTTTCATTCTTTTATTGCAATTTCTACAGTCTATAGACAGAACTTCTTACCTGGGAGAGTTTGTTGCGCGTGCGTGTGTGTTTGATGGCGGAGCCGTTATGTTTAAAAACATAACGTCTTACCTGGGCGAGTGTCACTGCGTGTGTGTGCGTGTGTGTGTGTTCTTACCTGCGCGTGTGTCGATGGTGAAGACGTTGTACATGGGCGAGTGTATCGCTGCCTTTGTATTGATATGCGGTGTGTGTGCGTGTGTGTACCTGTGCGCGCGTGCGTCTGCGCTTCCGTGTATGTGTCGCTGCCTTTGGCTTGACGTGCGGTGTGTGCGCGTGTGTGTCTGTGTTCGCGTGTTTGTGCGTTTCCGTGTATGTTCATGCACACGTGCGTGTGTGGTGTGTATGCGGTGTGTATGTGCGTGCTTGTGGTGTATGTATGCGTTCGCGCGTGCTGTGTGTGTGAGCTGCAGGCTGCTTGGCAACATGCTCACATAACTTGAGTAACTTGGTGCGACAGGCCTGCTATTATAGTAGTAAGATTATTAGTATCAATACTATGACCGATACTATCACTACTAATAATAACAATCACTGCAACACTAATGCTACTAGTCATACTAATAATATTAAGGCTATATATATACACTGCTCAAAAAAATAAATGGAACACTTAAATAACACAATGTAACTCCAAGTCAATCACACTTCTGTGAAATCAAACTGTCCACTAATGGCCGGCTCAGACTACACGATTCTCAGATATTCCTCCACGATTTAACATGTCACACTATACGATCCCAGAGCCAGGAAATCGGGCGTTGTCTCGTCGGAAGACTGGCCACACGACACGATTCTAGGGTGCGATGCTCTTTACTTTGTATCATTCACGTTTACAAGATATTTAGAAAAACAAAGGATTAGAACTGACATAAATGTTTTTTACATTTTTGTCATAAAGGTTCCAGTAGTTTTTATATCTGCTCAATGCAGCAACTCCTGACAGTAGTTGCGTTGCGAGTGACATGAGCGATGTAAATATACTGCCGCATTTCAACCAAAGTTGTCTCCATTATGTTGTTTCATTTTCTCTCGTTTTCTTCATTAGCATTCTTCTTCTTGCTATTGATCGCATTCATTTTTTGTAGTAGTTACTGTGTACTCAGCGTAGTGCAGTGAAGTCAGTTGGTAAACACTGAGCTCCAGCTGTTCGTGGGGTTCCCTCACGCAACTGGGGGCGTGATTCCCTCATGAAAGCTACGTCATGCGATTCCCCAAAAAATTCTGACATGCTAAACTTTTCGTCGTGGGGCTTTCGAACGTCGCAGACGAAAACGTAGCAGATCGCAAGCATGTCACATTACAAGACCTCATCTCGTCGCCGACCTGTCAAAAATCGTGTACGATTCGCAAATGTGTCTGCGACGAAAGAATCGGGCAAAATCGGGCTGAAATCTTGTAGTCTGAGCCGGCCATTAGGAAGAAACACTGATTGACAATCAATTCTACATGCTGTTGTGCAACTGGAATAGACAACAGGTGGAAATGATAGGCAATTAGCAAGACACCCCCAATAAAGGAGTGGTTCTGCAGGTGGTGACCACAGACCACTTCTCAGTTCCTATGCTTTCTGGCTGATGTTTTGGTCACTTTTGAATGCTGGCGGTGCTTTCACTCTAGTGGTAGCATGAGATGGAGTCTACAACCCACACAAGTGGCTCAGATAGTGCAGCTCATCCAGGATGGCACATCAATACTAGCTGTGGCAAGAAGGTTTGCTCTGTCTGTCAGCGTAGTGCAGAGCATGGAGGCACTACCAGGAGACAGGCCAGTACATCAGAAGATGTGGAGGAGGCCGTAGGAGGGAAACAACCCAGCAGCAGGACCGCTACCTCCACCTTTGTGCAAGGAGGAACAGGAGGAGCACTGCCAGAGCCCTGCAAAATGACCTCCAGCAGGCCACAAATGTGCATGTGTCGGCTCAAACGGTCAGAAACAGACTCCATGAGGGTGGTATGAGGGCCCGAAGTCCACAGGTGGGGGTTGTGCTCACAGCCCAACACCCTGCAGGACGTTTGGCATTTGCCAGAGAAAACCAAGATTGGCAAATTCGCCACTGGCGCCCTGTGCTCTTCACAAATGAAAACAGGTTCACACTGAGCACATGTGACAGACGTGATAGAGTCTGGAGACGCCGTGGAGAACGTTCTGCTGCCTGCAACATCCTCCAGCATGACCGGTTTGGCGGTGGGTCAGTAATGGTGTGGGGTGGCATTTCTTTGGGGGGCCGCACAGCCCTCCATGTGCTCGCCAGAGGTGCCTGACTGCCATTAGGTACCGAGATGAGATCCTCAAACCCCTTGTGAGACCATATGCTGTGCGGTTGGCCCTGGGTTCCTCCTAATGCAAGACAATGCTACACCTCATGTGGCTGGAGTGTGTCTGCAGTTCCTGCAAGACGAAGGCATTGATGCTATGGACTGGCCCGATCGTTCCCCAGACCTGAATCCAATTGAGCACATCTGGGACATCATGTCTCGCTCCATCCACCAACGGCACGTCGCACCACAGACTGTCCAGGAGTTGGCGGATGCTTTAGGCCAGGTCTGGGAGGAGATCCCTCAGGAGACCATCCGCCACCTCATCAGGAGCATGCCCAGGCGTTGTAGGGAGGTCATACGGGCACGTGGAGGCCACACACACTACTGAGCCTCATTTTGACTTGTTTTAAGGACATTACATCAAAGTTGGATCAGCCTGTAGTTTGTTTTTCCACTTTAATTTTGAGTGTGACTCCAAATCCAGACCTCCATGGGTTAATGAATTTGATTTCCATTGATATTTTTTGTGTGATTTTGTTGTCAGCACATTCAACTATGTGAAGAACAAAGTATTTAATAAAAATATTTCGTTCATTCAGATCTAGGATGTGTTATTTTAGTGTTCCCTTTATTTTTTTGAGCAGTGTATATACTAGGGCTCAACCTCTAGTTGTAATTTAACCCATAGCAATAATGTGGAAACCCCACTCGATAATGTAACACATTTCTGAACGCACAATACAATTATATTTTGCCTATAATTTTACAACGTATAACATTTTGGTTCACCTATTAGAACAAGAATAATAAATTCCTTCTTACATTATGAAGCCAGCATAGTCATTTTCTAACTATAAGCCGTTTCCACAATTTTTTGCTGCATTTGTATATCAGGAGATTCTACCTTGAAGGTGATTCACACTTAATGCTTTACATGCGGACATCGATGTCGTTTAGGATCAGTATAATTGATTGAGATTGAATAGATTGAGCTTGCGAGGGGTATAACTTAGGGTCTAAGTTCGCAAGAGATTGGAGCATGAGTTAGAGACAAATAGAGGAAATGACTGTGTTACTGGAGAGAGCGTATGTTTTTTGCTTAATTTCATATAACTAACCCTCGGACAAATGTAGTTGATTTCTGTGTTTAACTGAGAGAACATGGTGTGGAAGGCATGACCCTGTAATGTTCGGCTGACTGTAGAAAAAAAACATTTTCTCTACACTTTCTATATCTAATTTATTGTATGATTATACACAAAAATACTAAACATAAACGCATAAACACATACACACTCACACTTCGCGCATGTATGTGTGTGTGTGTAGGCGGTGTGTACGTGCGTGCGCGCGTGCATGTGTTTATGCGTTGTGTGTATGTGCGTGCGTGCATGGGTGCCTGCGATGTATGTGTGTGTTCGAGCACGCTGTGTGTGTTGTGTGCTGTGTGTTGTGTGTGTGTGTGTGGGAGCTGCAGGATGCTGGGCCCGTGCACACTGACCAACTTGAGTAACTGGGGCGACAGGCCTGCAATTATATAGTAGGAAGATATATATATATACAGTGTATATATAATATATATATATACACACACACATATATATTTTCATACCCTACTATATCTCTAAAGACGAGCTTAAAATATTTCCCCATCCTTGTTTTAACACCATGAATATTCAGTAGGAGCTGAAAATCAATGGGGACAATGGGTGGAGGACACCCACGTGAATAACGTTTAACCCCAGACTAATATGCATTTGCCTCAAGAATCCCAATCAATCTCTGGTAAACATTGCATAACTACCACAATTTGGCCGTTCCATTCTGCTGCAGCCTGGTTCTGCATCTTATCTGGGAGCTGGCTTATGTCAAATGTATTCAGTTATTATTATACCTCACTCTGTGCGTGTGTGTGTGTGTGTGTGTGTGTGTGTGTGTGTGTGTGTGTGTGTGTGTGTGTGTGTGTGTGTGTGTGTGTGTGTGTGTGTGTGTGTTGTGTGTGTGTGTGTGTGTGTGTGTGTGTGTGTGTGTGTGTGTGTGTGTGTGTAGGTGTGTGAGTCTGTGAATTTGTTTGAACGGGGTTTGTGTGTGCGTGTGTGCACAAGTGCATGTATGTCTGCATGAGTATGGGTTTGTGTATATGTGTGTGTGTCTGTGTGTGTGTCTGTGTGTGTGGAGACAGAGTGAGAGTACAAATGGTTGTGGTAATGTTGCTGGTAATGTATATGTAAGTCTACCTTGATGTGGCTATAGGGAGAACAATTTTAAGTTCATAGATTCAACGGACAAACATTTAGTCTCTTACTTCTTTTCTAACTGGTGTTGAAATGCTTGCATGAAATCACAATAACAGGCCGTTTGGATTTTGATTAAAAAAAATAGTAGTTTAGTTGGTCCTGCAGATACCCAACCTACTACAACTCGACAAGCATTTCCCCCCCTTAGACAAATAGAGCATCACAACTGCTGCCAAACAAATGCCGGAAAATGGCATATCACTGCTCTTTAATGTGAGAGTGAAACTTTCCTGTGAGCTGCAGAACTTCACGCGGTCTTGTTGCAGCGGTTTATTTATACATGCTAGATAGTATTACCACTTTCTGAATACAAATGAGGCATTAAAGTTAATGCTCTTTAAATTCAGAGCCATCTTAATAGGCAATAGAGCAGTGACACACAGAATCAGTGAACTGTGTTTTAGTGTAAAACCCTGACTCCACTTTATAGGATCTTATGCAATATTCAATGAGCAAGTGTGAATGCAGATGTATTTTTTGCCCATCTGGACACCATAATAGCTAATGGGCTTCAAGAAGCTATTTGAGGTAATCCTTCTTTTACAACTTCTTGTTTGTTATTCACTTTTATCCAAGGTAATTACCAGAGGATTTAGACCAATGCCGTTATGGAAAACGTAGGGGTTAGAGCACTCCTCACCTGCTCCTCCATCAACCTCCTCCTCGTCCTAGCCTCCATCTCCCATCACCTCATCCCCTTGCACCTTATCAGATGAGCAATACACAACTGCAGATTCTGAAGTAGTTACCTACAAACCTGAATCGGGCTGCGTTCCTCAAAGTCTAACAATGGTCAACACTGGCTATTACAATTTTCCCAAAGAACACTCAAGAAAATGAAAAGTACAAAAGATGTCAATACTCGCCTAGACCAAAGGCTGCGACCTTGCTGCGAAAAACATTCCCGTTGAATGTTGCACTAAGAAACGGCAAAACGAGTTCCATTTGAGCCATGGCCTACTGTCAGAGGTTTGAACTGGGGAGAGGGGAGGTGGGTGTTGCTTGTATTGTTGTATAAACTCTCTAAACTAAACCATGTGCAACTGTGGGAAGACAAATGAATGAGCCCTACTGTGTGCACACTGGGCCTCTCTCTCTCTCTCTCTTCTTGAAGGCACAAAGAGCTCTGACTTGGCAGCCGTACAGCAAACACTGAACACCGTAGCACATCGCAGACACTGCAGGACCTCATTTCCAATCAATTTCCATTCATCTGGTTCAACTGGGAGCTCACTGGCACATCATCGCTGCAATGTTGTGCATCCAACAGCTCTCTTGTATGGCCGCTCCATATCCACTCAGTCAATTTTAATGTCTGTCCACGACTGCTTTTTATCTTTTGTTTTGTGTCTCTACAACACATCTCTTTTTCTGTTTTATCCAGCGCCATTTAAATCAGTGGGATTTGTGTCTCTGTTCGTTGCGTCTGTTGCTATATTAAGTGGATCTCCATGGGGATGCAAAGGCCTGGAGACTACTTTTAGGTGCCAGTCTGTCTGCTATTGTAGGCCAAAGAGCCTGAGACAGATAAAGAGCTATAGAGAGGGGGAGAGGGAGGCAGATAGAGAGGGACACAGATTAGGGTGAGAGAGGGGCCACATAGAGAGATAAAGAGATGGAAATTGCTCGGTATAGAGAAAATAGTAGAGAAATAAAAAATCCAAATATATATGTATATTCCTATATACATAGTGCAGCGATACATAGAGTATATAGCTGTCTCTTTATCCTCACTCTCTATGTCTATATATATATATATCTTACTACTATAATAGCCGGCCTGTTGCACCAGTTACTCAAGTGCGAAGCGCAAACGCAGATATACACCGCAAGCATGCACATGCGCATGAACATACACGGAAACGCACAGACATGCGCACACACGGGCGCACACATGCGCACACACGGGCGCACACACACACACGCACACGCACACACACACACACACACAGAAGCACGCGCACACAATGCACGTCAACACAAAGGCAGCGACACATACACGGAAGCGCACATTCACAAAACATGCACGAAACTTTCCATCTGTTACTGCGGTGTGATTTAGGCCTGTGCTGTTGTGATCAGTTAAGCGGTCGTTCTTGCTAGTTTCTGCCACTTACGGTGGGACAAAAGCCTTGATAGCTGGGCGGAGCTGAGTCTGCCTGAGCTACCATGCCCACTTAAGGGCTAGCTATTATTAGCGTCAGCTGTAGCGTCAGGACCCAGCAAACGAAGACCCGGGAAACAAAGACTAAGGGAGTCTCTCTGTGGGAGTCCGGGGAGTTCACCTGCCCTATTGTAGCTATGTTTCGTAAGTCCCTCATTGTCAGGATTTCCACCTGTAGACGGCGTTACCATGGCTCCTCTGCTTGGGGCAGTAACCCGTCTAACCTGTGCCATCCACCTACCCTTGCTAACACTGACCTTGAGGTGATGGGAGGACTCTGGAACTGCCAATCGGCGGTCAAGAAGGCGGACTCGATTTCAGCCTACGCTTCCCTCATGACCCTTCACTTCCTGGCCCTGACAGAGACTTGGATCACTCCAGAGAACTCTGCTACTCCTGCTGCCCTCTCCACCATCTACTCATTCTCGCACACCCCTCCAGACCAGCGCGATCCTCACCCCCCCCTCATTGGCTGTCCGATCCTCTGCGGACTTCTAGAAAAAAGTTGAGGGCAGCTGAGAGGAAATGGAAGAGATCCGACTCTCCTAATGATCTATCCCACTATCTTTTCCTTCTTTCTGATTTTACCTCTAGTGTGTCAACAACCAAATCTGCCTTCTACCGGACCAAAATCAACTCCTCCGCCTCAAACCCCAGGAAACTGTTTTCCATGTTTTCGACCCTCCTCAACCCTCCCTCACCCCCACCTCCTTCCTGCCTCACTGCTGATGACTTTGTTACCTACTTTACCCAGAAAGTGAAGGACATCAGCTCCTCTTTCATCCCTGCCTCCATCCTCCCTCCACCAATCCCCTCTTCCTCCGTCTTTACCCAATTTAGCCCTCTCACCTCCGACAAGGTCAACGGAATAATAACATCTAACCATGCCACCACCTGCCCCCTTGATGCTATCCCGTCCTCTCTCCTCCAGGATGTCTCAAGCGACATCCTGCCATTTCTCACCTCACTTATCAACTCCTCCCTCACTTCAGGCATTGTTCCAGCATCCTTCAAGACTGCTAGAATAAACCCTCTCCTCAAAAAAACAACTCTTAATACTACCGACATCCAGAACTACAGGCCGTTATCTCTTCCTCTCTAAAACACTGGAACGTGCCATGGCTAACCAACTGTCCTCCTATCTCTCATCTAACAACCTGCTTGACCCTCACCAGTCAGGCTTCAAGAAGGCACACTCTACTGAGACGGCTCTCCTCACGGTGACTGAGTCCCTCCGTGCTGCCAGAGCCTCGTCCCTCTCATCGGTTCTCATTCTCCTCGACCTGTCCGCAGCATTTGACACGGTGAACCACCAGATCCTCCTTCCCACTCTTGCTGAACTTGGCATCGCTGAATCTGCTCTTTCCTGGTTCACATCCAACCTGATGAACCGCACCTATCAAGTGACATGGAATGGCTCCTTGTCCAAACCTTGCACGCTTGAAACTGGGGTCCCCCAAGGCTCTGTACTGGGGCCTCTTCTGTTCTCCCTCTATACCAGATCTCTGGGCTCTGTAATTGCGTCACATGGCTTTTCTTATCACTGCTATGCTGATGACACTCAGCTATTCCTCTCTTTCCCCTCATCGCATAAAGCCCTGATTGCAACACGCATATCGGAATTTCTGCACCTGGAATTTTCAGCACCTGGAAAACTGCCTATCACCTGAGGCTTAACCTCAACAAAACCGAGCTCCTCCTAATCCCAGGGAAAGATTGCCCACACATGGACTTACTGGTCACCGTTGAGAACATCACTGTATCTCCTTGTCCAACTGCCAGAAACCTTGGTGTGGTATTGGACAATCAGTTATGCTGCACCGCAAACATCACTGCGGTGGCCCGATCCTGCAGATTTGCACTTTACAACATCCGCAGAATCTGGCCCTTCCTCACAAGGGAAGCAGCTCAGCTTCTAGTCCAATCCCTGGCCATCTCCTGCCTTGACTACTGCAACTCACTCCTGGCTGGACTTCCTGCCTCAGCGATTAAACCTTTGCAGCGCATCCAGAATGCGGCAGCGCGCCTCGTGTTCAACCTACCGAAGTTCTCCCATGTAACCCCCCTCTTCTGCGACCTCCACTGGCTCCCTGTAGTAGCTCTACAGGGAGTAGTTCTGGAACCTCAGTGGTGGAACGAGCTCCCTTCCGTTCTCAGGACCGCAGAGTCGCTCACTATCTTCCGAAAAAGACTCAAGACTCACCTGTTCAGAGTCCACCTCGACTCTGCATAGCCACCCTCCCCCCTCTGTCCTCCATTGAACACTGTATTGCATTGCATTGTGTTGTATTGTATTATAGTACTTAACTGTGTAGCAACTGTAGTGATGCTATCATTGCTGTTACACAGGGAATTGGTTAGCCTAGCGATTGTTGTACTTGTACTTGGTTCTATGAACATCCTTTCTGTACCGATAGCGATATATTGTTGCACTTCTTATGACAAATGTACTTATTGTAAGTCGCTTTGGATAAAAGCGTCTGCTAAACGCCCTAAATGTAAATGTAAATATAGTCCCAGAGAAAACGTTTGATGCGGACGGACGAATTTCGTCCGGATCCGACGTTATGTTTTTAAACACGTTGACAACCTCTCCCAGGTAAGTAGTTCTGTCCATAGACTGTAGAAATTGTGCTAAAATAAGGGAAGAGACTATTTCTCACCCCGACAAGCAATGGAGGGTCATTCATTTTGTCACATAAGAACTGTTAAATTCAAACATCGCACAGACCGGCATATCAACACAAAAGTCAGGCGATTCTTAAAGAGACACTGTCCCTATAACACAACGAAAACAGGCAAATGAAACAGTATGGTGAAATATGTCTATAAAGTGCACCACAACACTATACTTTGTTGCTCAAATGTATTAATACCCTCCTCCTTGAGCTTCCCGGAATGTCTTTACACTTTGTTGCTCAAACTTAATATTACTCTCCTCCTTAAACCTCCTTAAACCTCCCCAAATGTCTTGCGATATTGATATCCCCCCTCCCCACTGCGGACTGCTTTAGTCGTTTTATTTTTCGTATGTTTTGTGTTACTGTAGGCTACTGCTTCCTGTCTTGGCCAGGACACTGGAGGAGATGTTTAATCTCAATGATGATTATTATTTTTCAACTAACCAATAGTAGTTGCCTTGCATTTTAAAATGCCAATGCACTTTTCAGCCCTGAATAACGGTAAAAGCTGTTTAATAATTGATTTGCATGCATAGTATACTACACTTTCCATTGAACAATTACCCCTGTTACCATACATTGACAAATGTTATAATGTAATCAAATGCTCACACACTAGCTGCTTTCAGACACACGTGGAAGTCCTGATATTCTCCTGATGGGTCGTATGTGTGAACAACATATCCTGACAATGACTGACTGTAAATGTAAATGACCTTATATGTGAATGAGGAGTGGAAAGTCTGTATTTCTCACACCACTTCAGGGGGCGTGTTGATGACGGTTCTGCGTGTCATTCAGTCAAGAACCGTCATCAACACGCCCAAAGTGTCAATCAGCCTGTTGCCTTTTGTTCACTGAATGGTTAAAAAGATTTAAATGTTGGCTATGCTTTTAAGAGTCATTTGTGGTGAACGCTAAAAGATAGGTCTTATCACAACCCTAAAAGTACACATCATACAATAAATTACAATGAATGAGTTTACAGCTGCAATTGTATAGAAAATGTTTGTTTTCTACAGTAAGCGGAACACTTCATGCCCTCGACTCTAAGTTTTCTCAGTTAAACACAGAAATCAACTACATTTGTCCAAGGATTAGTTATATGAAATCAAGTAAAAACATACGCTCTCTCCAGTAACGCAGTCATTTCCTCTATTTGTCTCTAACTCATGCTCCGTCATTTGTGGTGAATGAATGTTACATGTTGTACATTTATAGGCAAAATGTTATTATATTATGCGCTCAAAAATATGTTACATTATCGACTGGGTTTAATTACAACCAGTGGTTGATAGTGGGCGAAAACTATATATATATATATATATATATATATATATATAGAGAGAGAGAGAGAGAGAGAGAGAGAGAGAGAGAGAGAGAGAGAGAGAGAGAGAGAGAGAGAGAGAGAGAGAGAGAGAGAGAGAGAGAGAGAGAGAGAGAGAGAGAGAGAGAGAGAGAGAGAGAGATAAAAGGAGGACACAGAGCTGGATCAAGACAGAAAGAGAGAGAGAGAGGGAGAGAGGGAGGGATAGGAATATAGAGCGGGTGAAGCACAGACTTGCTCTCCGGGTTATTTGGGGCTGATGGATGGAGTGCGTTTGGGGAGCAACAAAGGGCCACTCTCTGAGAGCTTTGCGCTGGGAGCCTGTTGCCCACGGCGAGCACGTAGGAGGGGGAGGTCACCAAGCCCACCAGGGCGTAGGTCAGGTCAGCTGCAATGGCAGCCACACAATAACAGAACATAAGTACTTTAGCAAGGAATGCATCCACCTTGGGCACAGCGTGATGGAAGTGGCCGTCTGGTGAACTTGTAGACAAGGCCACAGAGATTTGGAGATTTGGTTACCAAGAAGTATATTCATAATCTGCTTATTTTGTAATAATACTCACTGACCCAAAGTCACAACTTTTATGTGGTCGAATGAGTGCCTTGCCATTCATTTTACGCACGCATTAGTTGGTGTTGAGGTGAAGGGATAGAGGTGAGTATTGGGGTTACGGGTAAATATTCGAGTGAGCAGACGGGGTTAGGGGTTAGGCGTTAGGGTATGGGAGTCTTCTGTGCTTCTATGTATTTTCTTAAACACTCAATGACCCTAAATCAACTTTTTGTTTTTCAGTGAGGGAGGGGTTTATCTACTTTTAAAAACATTTATGCTGACACACTGTATGCACTGGACAGTGTCAATAAAGTTTATGTATACCATAAAACCTGAGAGTCTTAAGTCCCTCATAAAATGGAAAATATTACAGCATTACATTTTAATGACCCTGATCACACAAATATCAGAAGAACGCAAGTGTTGTAAACTGGCACTTTTAAGATGATAATTGCAAAAACCCTGACCACAGTAAACAGAGCGAGGGGATACGTCTGCCTGATGAATGGCTCTGCCGGCTGAATGTTTTTTTTACCTAAAGTGGAGTGGGGTCGGAGCAGCATTTTGCAACCTTGAGCACGGAAATTCACCTTGACAAAGAATTTTCACCAGAAGCGTACTTTGCATAAAATCAGTATTTGAACCAGCGGCGGACGTGCTGTGAATGCAAACGTTTTCCCAAGAAGAGAAGACTTGTATCCTTGAGGGAGCCACTTGGACACTGTTTTTATAATATCCTTCAGGCATCTTGGCGCTAGAAAAATATACAGCAGTGCACTGTCTCCACTGATCACTATTGTTCAGCGTCTCCGGAATGAGCCTATTTATATCGGCCCGGGCCGTGAAAGCCCTCGCCTGCCCTGTAAATGCACATCTAAGGATTCTTTCAGATACTTCATACATTTCATTTCCCCTCTCACCACTCACCAGCAGAACAACAGATGGCTCCCAGCATCGCTCATCACACCGCATTTCATGCTCCATACATCACACGGCGCTTTAACATCCCACCGTTCGACTCAAGCTCAACTCAAGCATTTATGAAAGTATAACATCTTACCAGGGGCTCCCAGCTGCATGGCGCCCTGCTAACACTTGTGTTTATCATGAGGGTTTAGCCCTCCTCACCCCACCCCACCACCACCGGCCCCAAGGCCCCTACAGTTCACATTCAGCTGTTGTTATTCCCAGGGGCACCAGAACATCCATTCGGACAGTCTCCCCGCAGACACACACAGGCACACACAGAAACACACACACACCCACACACACACACACACACACACACACACACACACACACACACACACACACACACACACACACACACACACACACACACACACACACACACACACACACACACACACACAGGAACAGATACAAACATCCCCTTGGACTGACAGTCTCCCAGTATATGCACACACACACACACACACACACACACACACACACACACACACACACACACACACACACACACACACACACACACACACACCCCCTTGGACTGACAGTCTCACACACACACACACACACACACACACACACACACACACACACACACACACACACACACACACACACACACACACACACACACACACACACACACACACACACACACACACACACGAGAGGACACCTGGGACAGAATTCATACTTGGTCTTACTATTATCACACTATTATAATCTCGCATACTCATACACACAAACTATCATACTCCTTTTACATGTATGTATGAGAGAGAATAGTAGTGTGTGTGAGAGAGAATAGAAGTGTGTGTGAGACAGTATAGTAGTGTGTGTGAGACAGTATAGTAGTGTGTGTGAGAGAGAATAGTAGTGTGTGTGAGAGAGAATAGTAGTGTGTGTGAGACAGAATAGTAGTGTGTGTGTGAGACAGAATAGTAGTGTGTGTGAGACAGAATAGTAGTGTGTGTGTGAGAGAGAATAGTAGTGTGTGTGTGAGACAGAATAGTAGTGTGTGTCAGAGAGTTTGGCTGAAACTGAAGTGAGTTTGGTTCCTCAGTTCCTGATTGGCTGACAGAAGAGGCGGTAGCTTCTGGCGCTCAAAATACTGCGCCGTCTTTTCACTCTTGAATCTCCAGCAAAAATGGTTTTGTCGCTTTTCCGCGTGGCCGCCTGAGTTTGAGAGAGGCTTCCTCTTGTGAACGCCAATTCATTCTCAACCATGGCCGGTCTCTACGTGTTGTGGAAGTACTAAACAGGTCGTTTAGGATTCATAATATCACCCGTTCTACAAAATATTCTAATCTAGAAACCTCCGGGAGCTCCGGCGTGAGTCCGGGAGCTCTATATCTAAATAATATAAGATGATATAATGTATAGATATCTTGATAATATAACATTGTAGCGTCACAGGGTTTGGGAGATGGGGGCGGGCCTTAGCGGGGGGAGCTCTCGTGGGGATTGGCTCCGCCGGCGTTGTCGTGGTTACCGGTCTGGTGTGCGTTCCGACGGTTTATTAGCGGTGGTATCTAATAAATTGCTGTCTAAGCAATACTTCATTCAGTGCCTCTTCCGTGGTCATTACAATTGAACCACGACATGGTGGAGTAAGGCCGTTGTTGACGTTTGCGGACCCCCGGAGCGCCTCCGGCGGGGACCGGGAGCTCGGCTCCGGGAGTCCGCAAAACGGCAGCAATCCCTTTCTCCTCCTAATGTCGTGGTTCAATCTGGACTTCAGATTGATGTGGAAGGACCAGAGACGTCCGAGAACCCGACGCAGTCGTGGAGATTCATGATATCACCCTGAGACGCACACAGCTTTTGATATTATGATATTATGAAACCTAAACAACCTGCGTCGGTTTTTCCGAGGTCTCTGGTACTTCCACAACACGTAGAGACCGGCCATGGTTGAGAATGAATTGGCGTTCACAAGAGGAAGCCTCTCTCGAACTCAGGCGACCACGCGAAACAGACGACCAAACTTTTCTTTTGGGTGCGAACGCAGCATAACAACACCGCTGGAGATTCAAGAGTGAAATGACGGCGCAGTATTTTTGAGCAGCAGAAGCTACCGCCTCTTCTGTCAGCCAATCAGGAACTGAGGAATCAAACTCTCTTCCGTTTCATTCAAACTCACTCACACACACTACTATACCCTCTCACACACACTGCAATACTCTCACATACACGACTATACACTCTCATTCATACATGTAGAAGGAGTATAATTGTGTGTGGTAGAGCAGTTGTCTTGTAACCTAAAGGTTGCTAGTTCGATCCCCAGCTCCTCCTAGCTGAGTGTTGATGTGTCCCTGAGCAGGACCCTTAACCCTAACTGCTCCTGACCGAGTTGGCTGTCGCCCTCATGGTTGACTCTGCCGTCGGTGTGTCAATGTGTGTATTAACTGATGTAAGTCGCTTTGGATAAAAGCGTCTGCTAAATGCCCTAAATGTATATGTAAAGTGCAAGTGTGAATTCCGTCCCAGGCGGCCAGGTGGACCCCACTTCCACTTGTACTTGGATGAGGAAGAGGTGGGAGGCAGGGGGTAGAGAGGAGGAGTTTGGGAAGCGGCGGATATGCAGATGACGAGGAGCGGGGGTGTTTGAGGTGGGGGACGAGGAGGGGTGGGAGGTGAAGAGGAGGAATTTGGGAGCAGGAGGGAAAGAGCAAGTGGTGATCTGGAAGCAGGATGTGACGAGATGGGAGGAGGAAGTGAAGAGAGGGAGAGCAGGATGGGTTTGGGAGGAAGAGAAGCATCGAATGCATCGATACGGGCATTGGCAGTTCCAGGAATATGTTTTTGTACAATGTACAGACAGATGGACACACACACACACATACACACACACACACACACACACACACACACACACAACACACACACACACACACACACACACACACACACACACACACACACACACACACACACACACACACACACACACACACACACACAAACCAACGCACATTACGTCATAGTCCTTATAATCTAAAGGAAAAGTCTGGCAGAGAAAAAAGAAAGAAAAGGAGTTCACTGTGGTGGTCATAAATAGACAAGGAGCACAATAATATGAGACACTCCAGCTCTTTGGAGGCACGGCTGCTCTACAAGTTCAGTGAAATGCCAGCAGAGATTATTTGTTATGCCTCGCAGGAGGGAAGAAGGCAGGAGGGTTAGGAGGCAGAGAAGAAATAGGTGAAATGCACATCTCGCTGATGTGCATGGAAATGTCAGCCAAGACTGTGAAACATGAGCTGCACGTGTTTACGCCGAACCTGCAGAGTGTAGTGGAGAGGGGGGTAGAGATGCATGTCTATTCTAGTGCAGAGCAAGAGAAAGATATAACACGTTTATCATAGCAGAGAGAGAGAGAGAGAGAGAGAGAGAGAGAGAGAGAGAGAGAGAGAGAGAGAGAGAGAGAGAGAGAGAGAGAGAGAGAGAGAGAGAGAGGGGGGGGAGAGAGAGAGAGAGAGAGAGAGAGAGAGAGAGAGAGGAGAGAGAGAGAGAGAGAGAGAGAGGGGAGAGAGAGAGAGAGCATGGTAAAGGTCAGTGCAATAGCTCTGGAGGCCATCAAGATGAGGTTTGAAGGCATGCTAATTATCCGGCTAGCGCGACCGGGCCTTGGCCCACTTTGCCAAGCCACTACAAACAACACTCTCTCACACACACGCACGCACGCACGCACGCACACACACACACACACACACACACACACACACACACACACACACACACACACACACACACACACACACACACACACACACACACACACACACACACACACACACGGTCTGACACCTGCTGTCGGGCCTCTGCATATTTAATGGACAATTCCACTTACACTTTGGGATACAGGGATCATGGCAGTTGAGTTGAACGGTTTGAAAATCAGCAGAGGTCCCACCGAGCGACATAAAGGCATGTTGGTTATGCGCTGAGTGGGGCCCAAACAACCCTTCAACCATTTTGGTTTGGGTGAAGGCTAAACTGTTTATTTGGGTTTATTTGTCAAAGGGTTTGGGGTCGAGCTGTATGATAGCAGGCAGGTGTGTGTTTGATCACTTCTTCCACCAATACCTGGCCCCTGTGTTTGAACAAACGTCCCCCTCTCTGCCGCTCTCCCTCTCCCTGTCTCCCATTCTCTCCCTCTATCACGCTCCAGCGGCCTCTCTTAGCAGCATCCTGGACATACTAGGGGGTGCAGGTGTGTGTGTGTGTGTGTGTGTGTGTGTGTGTGTGTGTGTGTGTGTGTGTGTGTGTGTGTGTGTGTGTGTGTGTGTGTGTGTGTGTGTGTGTTGTGTGTGTGTGTGTGTTTGCTACATGTGATTCATAGCTTCATTTCCAGATTCATTAATGACACCACAGTGTATTCTCTCTCCCTCCCTCTCTCTCTCCCTCCCCCTCTCTCTCCCTCTCTCTCCCTCTCCTCTCTCTCTCTCTCTCTCGCTCTCTCTCCTCTCTCTCTCTCTCCTCCCTCCTCTCTCTCCCTCTCTCCTCTCTCTCCCTCTCTCTCTCTCTCTCCCTCTCTCTCTCCCTCCCCCTCTCTCTCCCTCTCTCCCTCTCCCTCTCTCCTCTCTCTCTCTCTCTCCCTCTCTCTATCACTCTCTATCACTCTCTCTTTCTCTATCTCTCTCTCTCTCTCTCTCTCTCTCTCTCTCTCTCTCTCTCTCTCTCTCTCTCTCTCTCTCTCTCTCTCTCTCTCTCTCTCTCTCTCTCTCTGTCTCTCTCTCTCCGTCTCTCTCTCTTCTCGTCTCTCTCTCTCGTCTCTCTCTCCGTCTCTCTCTCTCTTCTCTCTCTCTCTCTCTCTCTCTCTCTCTCTCTCTCTCTCTCTCTCTCTCTCTTGCTCACACACATTGAAGTATTTCCACCTGGTTCATCCTGGGAAAGCGCTTGCTGCTTCTTCTCATTCCTCATGTCCCGCTGGGCTGTGAGCACAGGCAGCGCCCTGGCATGCAGCTGTTGGTAGAGGCTGATAGAGGAGCAGGCTGAGACAGGATAGACCAGTGGGTTTATTGTTCCGCTTTCATCCCCAGTGTCCGTAATCTAGTTGGAGTCTTCCTTTAGCAAGATGATCCCCTACCTGATCATGAACCACATGTATCTGGAAATCACCGTTAGTCCTGATCTGCAGAATGACTAAATATTGATACCATCAGTTGGGTCAGAACGAGGCAGGGTGGATGCTACCCACAGTTTGCCTAAAATATACAATAAAAATATATATGCTGCGAATCTAACATGAAACATGCCTATGTCTACTCCAAGAGAAACAGAAATGCTTTGCCTCGGAAATGCAGAAAAGAAAAACCGTTGGTGTTAATGTGTCTTTTTAGGACAACATGATATTATGTTCAGTACATATCTTTAGCATTCATCATAGTGGCACATCATCTTATTTCTGCGATACGATGATTTGCTAATAGATATTAGCGTGGGACGAAACGTAGGAGGAATGCCGTTGCAGCCTTTGAAGACGTGTGAGGAGCCACTATGCCAGCTGTGACGCCCATTGTGGGCTTCATGTGAAGGGCAGTAGAAGCAATTTAGCTTTAACAGTTATTATATTATCACTTGTTTTAGCGAAAAGCCTGATAGCATGGCAGGCTAACGTCGTCGCAACATATAATGTGGTCTTGATAAGATTTGATTTTAATGGAGCATATTTTGCCAACTAAAATAACATGGAAATTAGTTAATAAAGTCATTTTTCGATGGCGTCTGCAACAATCTTGACGATTGAGTGGGTGGCGGGTCATGACTCAGAACATTTGTTGTGAATGTAATCACTTGATTACAGGATGTTATCATAGTAATGTCCTGAATGGCTGCTGAGAACTTTTAACGTTATTAAATAATCGCTAAAATTGCAATGTGCCATCTCCAGTTATGACACAGCTGGGAAGTTGTTATAGCCATTAAATGTTTAATGTAGGCCAACCCTAGAACATTTAAGGTCAATGAATCAACAGGGATAATTATACATAAGGAAATTTACGACGTCCTAAAATAAGGAACATCCGAATGGCAAATCTGTCTTATTTAGTTTTTTTTTCAAATAAGAAAAGTATAGTTTATTTCCTCTTGTAACACATACCTTGAAGCTACTACAGGTTCCACGCTAAATATACCCAAGTGTCAGTGGCTGGATGCACGCTGAGTTCATCCTCCTCCCTCACTTTGCACCTTGGTGGCAAAGCTCAATGAAATGGAGGCCCGATAAAAGAGAAATGGTTCATAGGCATCAAAGTATGTTGTTGTTGATATGGACCGCTTGTTGTGTCTGCAATAAAGATTTAATAATAATAATATTGATCACTGGACAACATTGAGGAGGACGTCAGGTATTAAAAGGCAGAACTTTTCCTTCATACACGATGAAGGCACTCACAGGAAACGCAGAGCTTTCTTCAAATTAGTGTCAGCTAAAATTATGTGTAGGCGCTACTTTTAAGCCTTTGTTTTATGCAAGACATGATCACATTAAATATAACAACTTTAATTAAATTAATAGAATGTTTACATGGCACTCTTTTAACTTTCAAGGCAAGTTTACCAAATGCAAAAAAGAATAAGTCACGGTCTAGATAGGGACTTTTTTTGTTGGTTGAACTCTGGGATTAGCTTCTCCTGTGAAACAGAACTTAACAATGCTAAATGCACACCTTCCAGTAGCTCCTACTTAGCCCATCTGCTTGTCCCCTCTGAATATCAACAAGGGAATTATTTTTGTAAAATAGTAAGGCAAATATTAACAAAATGCCAGGCATAGCCTCTCACCGCCTAATTCTATTTGCTGCTAAACATAAGGCTAATGCCTCAGCACCTAATGCGGAAATATGCATGGATAACTGTAATGCACGTGCGGTCATGGCTATGGACCTGTCCCTCTGGGCCCTAAAGGGACACACCGCTTTAGCCTTAAGTTAAGCAGTCAGACAGGCTCAACGGTCATGATTAAAAGCTCCAATGGAGACGCCATCGTCCCAATTAGCTTGACACTTTTCACGCCTTATCGATCGGGCCAATAATAAACAGTGCTAATGGGTCGTGGGAACACAAAAGGAATCCTCTATTTTCCTACAGGGATTCTTCCTCATAATGCTCAATTATCGACCTATGGCAGTTCAAACCACCGCTGAATTATTCGTGCTTCTTTGTTATACTCCCAACCAAGGAAGGACGAGCGCTGTACAAACCTATAGCCCTGTCATCAGGGTGGAGACTTGGCATATAGTCGGCCCTCAAAAAACATTTCCTGTTGCAAATAGAAGTAGACAGCTTCCCATGCTTCCACCAATACAAAGCGTTGTTATTCTTTGTGTTTGATTGATTTGCTGTTGAAGAAAAACAGCTATTAGTTTGTAGTTAATCATACGCTGATTGATTTCAGAGTTTTTTCTACTTCTGTCATTGCTTTGCTGTGAAACTCCAGTGATTCGATTGTGTTACGACAAGTCAGAAGTTGGTTGAAGAATTGTAGCTGTGCTAGTTTAAACACATATATGAAGCTTTTTTCAAGATTGGGGAGTCTCACAATGAATTTTTTGCAACAAAAAATAATCTCTATTTTGAGGAGCGTCAAATCTAGATGCCATAAATATGAAAGCCTCCAATAGCACAATGTTTATTCTGGCTTCTTTAGCTTTGTGTTGTTCATGTTTTCAGAGGGTCTACTTGAACTATTTGCATTTCTGTTAGAAACATCCACCAAGTCCACCGTTCTTCAAATTGGCTCATATTCATGTCATTTCCAATCTGCATTTATTTTTTCTCCGTTCCAAACACAGCCGGTTCCAGACCTTGGCTCTGCCTATGTAAGTATTATTACCGCCGTGACGAAAACCAATTGTATAAACTTACTGTCTGAATTGGTGCAATTTTAAGTGAAGCCAGCAATGCCATTGATTTCAATCTACAAGTGTGGGGAGGATAAATTAAGGCCCCGTGTCTCATAACGTAACGCTTAATTGCAGACAAATTACATAGCACCCCAATGTGAGTTATGTCTCCAGCATGGAGTACATTTTGAGAACTCTCCATGAGAGTGTTATAAAAAGTGGCGAGGCTGGCTCAGTATAAGTATTGATTTAAAGGCACCATGGCTCTCTGTTCATTAGCGCTGTAGAATCCCTCGCAGAATATAGGGATTTAAAAATCTCCATGTGAAATGTTGTGACGGTTTCTGCGCCTCACGACTGAATGTGACTTTCAGTGACCTCGCCGCCGGAGGAATATGAAAGAGCTTTTATTGGAGTGGGACCATGACAAAGTAAAGAGGCCCTCTTGGGGCCTTCGACCACTAAGGCTGTGATTACGTTCTGGAAGTCTTGAGTGGTATCTTTGATGAACATACAATGGTGATTTCAGGACCACTGATTTATGGAAAAACTCATTTTTAAATAGAAAAGGGATATTGAGTGAACCAAACTAAATATCAATATTCACATCGGTCTTCAGAATTCTCATCTGTAATGGGGTATTTTGCGATCCTATTGAGATTATATAGGGACCCTGAGCAAAATCCTGTGAGGCTGTGCTTATTGTACACCCAGAGTACATAGTACACCCCTGTATTTATCCTGTTAATGCCGGAGTTCGGTGCCAGACAGACTCTGCTGGCTAGCTCGGTTAGGCTAGCTGCCAAATTGCAACGTTGAGCAAATTATCAAAAAATGTAAATGGACCTGGCCAAACAATGGGCATGTACATTAAAGCCAACACATAGCAGTTCTATCACAATTACACAGTTGATGTTCTCGTAATGTTTTAGACTTAATTGTCAATGGGACCACACTGCTCAGTGAGGTGACTAGAACAGCAAGAACGGTGTTCAACAATTAACGGTTACAATTACAATTACATTGACAGCATTGAGCAGACATGTTTATCCAAAGCTACTTACAATAAAGGAATTTTTCAAAAGAAAGAGAAACAAACTTATATTGCTTTCGGTAGGGTAAAGATGTTCATAGAACTTGTGCCAAGCACTTCTAATTGCTAGGTTATCCCTTTCCCTGTAAACAACAAAGATAGCTAGGATTAAATACACTGCTACTATCAAGTACTATTTTTAATTAACAGGACGTACAACATACAATAAGTGTGTACATTAAGTGCAAGGACATACAAACTATATAATAAGTGTATAAGAGGAGAGGGGAGCAGGGGAGTAAGGGGAGGGGGGTAGGGGGGAGGCTATACAGAGTCCAGGTGAACTCTGACCAGGTGAGTCTTGAGTTTCTTGCGGAAGCTGGTGAGCCACTCTGCAGTCTGTACATCGGCAGGGAGCTCGTTCCCCCATCGCGGTGAAATGCTCAATAAAAAACTATTCAATTTGTTGTAACTTGTAAACACCATTGTGCTACGTACGTCAATCTGACAAACAAGCAAAATCATAGAAAATGTATAAAACACAATGACCGATTTCCCAATGACGTTAAACTATCCCAAGATGTGGATATTGAAAGAATCCCCGAACTAAGACGATATTCTCATAGTGTAAATACATGCTCACGGGACACTTATTACGGGTCAGCGGCTTAAAGCAAGGCTTCTAAAGTTAGAAGTATGCAGAACAGTTCGAGGCCGAGAGTCCTTGAGCTGGAACCACCAGCATGGGGTTAAGGGGATGTGTGTGTGTATACTGTGTGTTAACTGTGTGTGTGTGTGTGTGTGTGTGTGTGAGGTTGTGTGTGTGTGTGTGTGTGTGTGTGTGTGTTGTGTGTGTGTTTGTGTCTGCGTGTGTGTGTGTGTCTGTGCGTGTGTTTATATGTGTGGGAGGTCCAAGTGAGGTCAAAGGCAGAGAGTTGTTAGAAGCGAGAGGGAAAATTGAAATTGAGCATATTGCTTCCCGATCTCCCTGACTGGATGCTGGGAATCTATTCAGTCTCTGGGAATAGTTTGAAGCTAGCTTAATCAGGCTGGATCTGATAAGCTCCGTTTTAATCAGTTAATTTCTTAATGTCCATTCGTACGTAGAAATGAGCGATAATAAAACCAGTTTGTCTGAGAACAAACAGTGTAGTCTGATATCTGATCACCGACACTTTTTTAACAATCTCAATCTTTAAAAAACAGTTGTGTTGTTGAATTGTATCGTGCATAAAGTATTGTGACTTGAGGACAGCTTATCACCTTTGACTGCTAAGCAGAAGAAAACACTTTGAATCTCTTTGTATTATTCACAACATAGGTAAATGTTGCTCCTCTACAGTTTTGGTTTTTGCAAAGACAACATCTTGGCGCAATTTCTATGTTAAATTGTATCACCAGCAATTACGGCAGCGTGTTCGCAAGGTGGCTGGGACCCATTAGAGAGATGGTTGTCATAGATAATGGAGGTGGAGGTGTGTGGGGGGGGAGAGGAGCAGGAGAAAGGGACCTTGCAACACACAGAGCATTAGTTGCTTTTGCTAAAGCGGACGAGTCCACCAGCTGCATTTCTGCACTGTGATGCATAATTTGGTGGCTAATTTGACAGTCTTCACTTCAGGCCGTAGGTTCCCTGCTAGTGGAACAAGCCCTGCATGAATTGCTTTTCTATTTCCATCCGAGTGCACATTTGTGGTTAATGTGAAATTGCCAAATTGTAACCCATTTCTCATTTATTTCTTCAACAGAGTCTTCAAGAACCGTCTTCGTGTTTTTGGGGGGAAACGGTTTCTTCTATTTCTACTTTGTGTGCTTTATTTGAGATCCTCTTCTTTTATTTCTTTTCTACAGTAATGGGGGTGGTCTCAAGATTTGAAGGTCTCAACCCTGGGGTGTGTAGCTTTAATCCAAAAGGCAGCAAGACAGGGATACATTTGGAAATCTCTCTCTTCTCCCTCTCCCTCTCCCTCTCCTCTCCCTCTCTCTCTCTCTCTCTCTCTCTCTCTCTCTCTCTCTCTCTCTCTCTCTCTCTCTCTCTCTCTCTCTCTCTCTCTCTCTCTCTCTCTCTCTTCTCTCCTCTCTCCAGTCCTCTTACACTCTCTCAAGCCTCTTCACAGAGATGTGTCTCTAACTCCCTCTCATCTCTCTGCCTCTCTCCCTCTCTCCCTCTCTCTCTCTCTCTCTCTTTCACCTGGGAGTCCAGTCCAATTACACTCTCTAAGCCTTTCACAGAGATGTGTCTTAACTCCCCCATATTACTGAACCAAAGCCATTCCATATTCTATTACTAGATAACCCTTAGCCCAGTGGAGGTCAAAGAAGAAAAAACATATTACCGTAGTAGCCAACAAATCGGTTCTCCTGATTGTATTTGCACAGTGTATGGAAAAAGAATCAACTTCTGTATGCATTTTCATCTCATCAGCAGCAGTTCCTTTGACGCTGGTGAAGACCCCACTGCCACCATCACACACACACACACATGCACGCACGCACACACACACACGCACACGCACGCGCACGCGCACGCACACGCACACACACGCACTCACACCCATATGCACACACACACCCATAAAGAAACATACCCATAAACAGACGCAAGCACACGCACGCACGCACGCACGCACGCACGCACGCACGCACGCACGCACGCACGCACGCACGCACGCACGCACGCACGCACGCACGCACGCACGCACACGCCACGCACGCACACACACACACACACACACACACACACACACACACACACACACACCACACACACACACACACACACGCACTCACACCCATATGACACAGCACCCACACACACACACCCATAAACACACACACACATACCCACGCACACACACACACACACACACACACACACACACACACACACACACACACACACACACACACACACACACACACACACACACACACACACACACACACACAAACCAACGCATACACGCACACACAGGCACGCGTGCACGAACAAACACAACCAGCCCACATGTGCTTAGCGGGTTGAGTGTTTCCACACAGCAGTGAATGATGTTTCCATGTTTCATGGTCCACCACACATGACCAACTCCTCTCTCACGTCAAGTGGGGCAGCGGGGCGGGCTCTCTGGTCGGGGCAGGGTGGGGGAGTGACGGTGTTGTGGGTGGTGGTGGTGATGGGGTGTCTGTGTGCTGCTAAAGTTTCTGCTGAGCAAGGGTTTCCTGGGATGCACACAAACCTGGGCTCTGTGTCGGGAGCCACGTTCGGAGTTCAGGTTCGTGAGAGCAGCTTTCTTTGGGGAAAAAAAACGGGTGGCAAGAACTAAACAAATATGGTGGTTGTGTCCAGTGGAGAGAATATGAAAACAAAAAATGGGTTTCCTGTTTCACACAATCCTCAGGATATATACAAAGTGAATGGATGAATAAAATAAATAACAGGATACATTTTGAAACTAATGAAAGAGATGCGGTGAGTCAGACGGACGGGCTCATTTAATCCGGGTTTAATGTATTCCTTCGTACTGTACCACTCGTAACCCGGCCAACCCCGCCATCAGACCAACACACCAGTATGAATTATGGAGGAGAACTGTGAGTGGTGCACCAAATCAGCCCTTTGAAGTCCCTCTCGCCACCAGCGCCCGTCCCCGCCTGCAGCTGGCGGCTCTATTTGACCTCGGGAATGACCACCTCTCTGGCGTGAAAGAGGCGTTTGACTAGAGGACATAAAAGCCCTCTTTCTGGTCCACTGCACTGTAATTGGCCTATGGATGAACTGCGTACTTTACCCTCAAACCCTCCCGATGTTATTACAATATTGGAGTTTTCCCCGGAAAAGTACAATCAAAACCTTCTGTGTCCATGTATTGAACCGTAAAAATGTTGAATTAGTCTGCCTTTGAGTTAAAAAATGTCCACCTTTTCTTTTCCGATTTTGCCGACAAATTTTCCTCAAAAGCAGCACAAGCTTGACATGGAGAATGGCTGAGAAGTGAGCGATCCAAGTTCCAGGCAAACCTCCTGCCAAAGACATGCTGCCTATCCTTTTTCTTTACACTTCCGTGTTCTCATTTCAACCATTAAAACACTTCACGGTGGTGGAGAAGCACTTGTTTCTGTACGTGTAGTAATTAAAGACCAGCTTCTGGAGGAGCGAGAGAAGAGGCAGAGGAAGTTGACTCACTCAGAGTTTGGGCTTTTTTTGCCAAATTAGAATAAAATAGTTCCCTTTTTTTACTCCACTTGCCTCATATTGCTTCAGTCACGTTGTCAAATAATTTAATTGTTTGCAATAATTTAGAATTATGTCATGACTGGGTGACAACATTGAGTTTATTCGTATGTTTGTTTGCTAGTTATTGTTTATTCATGATTTATCTTTTCTGCACATGTGTCATTGATGATCAGGTAGGGCTGACTTGCTCAAGGAAGCCTACAGGGAGACTGTTGACGTCGGGGTTCCAGGTCATGGAGAACCCTTCCAACCTTTTGGCTCAGAGCCAAACAGCCTAATGAGTTAAGGAGAATCTCCACGACAACACGAGATTCAGGCACTTCCCTAAATACGTCAGGTCGCTGAGCTGTACACTGAAAGTCACTGCCTGGTGGATCACCATGTCCATGGGCATTATGCAATATGTGTGTTTAATGCTAAGCTAAAATAGGAAAAAAAACAACATAATGCTGTTACAAGAAGAGTTCAGGCTTTGGCAGAAACCCATCTTTGTGGTACTTACCAAACAAAATCTTTGCATATACGAAAGTACAAATGACAGAGTATGCTACACATTAACATAATGAGGCATGCAAATACAATAACAGAATATATTTACCCCAGTGCAATTCCATACGTCCCTCCCAACATTCAAAGCAGCAAGGTTCTTCACCTGCCGGCTGTGATTTGACTATTCTGTCTGTGCCTCCACCACGGCTGTGCCGTCTTAATAATTCATGGCAGTTGGATTTTTTCAAACCTGGTGGCATCTGCTGAGGAAGCACACAGAGCCACCACGGCCCTGGGCAGGAGGGACCCCATTGTCAGGGAATCCATGTTGGCGCTGCCTCACTACCTCTAACCTCTGAGCCACTCTCCGCACCCGCCCATCTCCCACCACCTCCCACCTCCCTCCTCCCACCACCACCCACCACCACCACCACCACCACCCCACCACCTCTCCTCCTCTCCTCCTCCTCCTCCTCCTCCTCTCCTCCCCCACCTCCTCCCCCTCCACCTCCACCACCACTCCTCCTCCTCTCCTCCTCCTCCACCACACCACCTCACTCTCCCCTCCACCTAACACCACCACCACCACCTTCTCCTCCTCCTTCTCCCACCACACCACCTCCCCTCCTCCTCCTCTCCTCCTCCTCTTCACCTCCTCCACCACCACCTCCTCCACTCTCCTCCCTCCACCACCACCTTCCTCCACCTCCTCCTCCTCTCCACCTCCCCTCCACCACCACCCCTCCACCTCCTCCACCTCCCACCACCCACCTCCTCCTCCTCCTCCTCCTCTCCCACCACCACCTCCTCCACCACCACCTCCTCCTCCTCTCCACCACCACCTCCTCCACCTCCTCCTCCCACCACCCACTTCCCACCACCACCACCACCACCACCACCTCCTCCTCCTCCTCTCCCTCCTCCTCCTCCTCCTCTCCTCCTCCTCCTCTCTCCTCCCACCACCACCTCCTCCCCCCTCCACCTAACACCACCTCCTCCACCTCCTCCTTCCACCACCACCACCTCCTCCACCTCCCACCACCTCCTCCTCCTCCTCCTCCCCCTCCACCTAACACCAACTCCTCCTTCCTCCTCTTCCTCCTCCCACTGCCCACCCTTCCTCCCCCTCCTCTCCTCCTCCACCTCCTTCTCCCACTACCAACTCCTCCTCCTCCCCCTCAACCTCCACCACCTCCTCCCTCCCACCACCACCACCTCCACCTCCTCCTCCTCTTCCACCTCCCACCACCACCTCCTCCACCTCCCACCACCACCACCACCTCCTCCACCTCCACCTCCCACCTCCTCCTCCTCCACCACCCTCCTCCTCCCACCTCCTCCTCCCACCACCACTTCCTCCTCCTCCTCCACCACGTCCTCCATCTCCCACCACCTCCTCCACCTCCTCCTCCTCCACCTCCCTCCACCTCCTCTCCCACCACCACCACCTCCTCCTCCTCCTCCAACCACCACCACCTCCTCCACCTCCCACCACCTTCTCTCCCACCACCACCTCCTCCTCCTCCTCCAACCACCACCACCTCCTCCTCTTCCTCCTCCCACCACCACCTTCTCCTCCTCCTCCTCCACCTCCTCCTCCAACCACCACCTTCTCCTCCTCCTCCTTCTCCTCCAACTCCCCCTCCACCTCCCACCACCATCACCTCCACCTCCCCCTCCACCTCCCCACCCCTCCACCTCCCCCTCCACCTCCCACCACCACCTCCTCCTCCTCCTCCTCTCTTCCTCTCCCTCCTCCTCCCACCACCTCCTCCTCCTCCTTCTCCTCTTTCTCCTCCTCCTCCCACCACCACCTCCTCCCCTCCACCTCCCAACCACCACTCTCCACCTCCTCCCCCTCCACCTACCACCATCCCTCCTCTTCCTCCTCCTCCTCCTCCTCCTCTTCCTCGCTCCTCCTCTCTCCTCGTCCTCCTTCCTCCTCCCTCCTCCTCCTCCTCCTCTCCTCCTCCTCCTCCTCCTCCCTCTCTCTGTGCATGTTCAAATCAACCCTTCTGGAGCTCTGTCCGTGCGACACTTCCCCCAGCCAGCTCCTCTGCCGGCACACCACACGTTCTGGATAGGCGCTGTACAGATAGAAAAACAAGTGAATAATCCACTGTATATCTATAAATATAAATCTGTATATACTGTATATGTGTCCTCACACCAGGGAGTTCTTAACCACTGGCATGATCGATGTTGTCACTGAGGTTGCTTGCTCACACAGTGAACATTTTGGAATGCGTAAGTGGAAACAGTTTTTGACCTAACGTGGAGTCCCTGGGATTCGACCAGACAACCAGGAAGGCGTTCGTCTGCCGAGGCAGTATTGTCCCTGACGATGACAATATACAACATGCGTTCATAAATCACATGAGGAGAAAACAATAATGCTTTTGTATCATTGCCACTCGGAACTGGTTTGTTGTTGGTGATTACATTGTTGCGCACACACATGGGCCTACGAAGAAAAAATATGTCCCAATCGACACAAAACATACGCAAAATAGATTAATATGTGTTTGGTCTGTGCAGTGACAGCCGCTAGATAAGATCATCAAAATATTTTATCATTGAATGTAATGTGATGGGTATTTCATTTAAAAAAATAATGACACTAGATTATTTAACGTTTGAGTAAACATGGAATTATTCATACAAACAATGCTGATTAGCAGCACAATAGACACACATCGATGGTCTTAGCTCAGACATCTTCAACTGAGGAATGCAATATTCCCGGAAAGGTAAAAATCAATCGGAACCTTCATTAGTGTAGAGCAAAGATCTCCTTACCACTTTACTGACACATACAAATCTATCAAACGTGAGATGGATACGAAACGAGGCAGGAGGGCGCGCTCATGTGGGTGTCTAACGTTA
>OLKM01000490.1:178011-183102 GCA_900291075.1 Melanogrammus aeglefinus | reverse complement strand
AACACACACACACACACAACACACACAAACACACACACAGACACACAACAAAAAGTCACCAACAAACCAGAGACAGCGGAATACACGCCACACAGCAACGCGTGCAGCGACAAACACAAACCAGACCACACATGTAGCTTGAGGCGGGTTGAGTGTTTCCACCACAGCAGTGAATGGATGTTTCCATGTTTCATGGTCCACCACACATGACCAACTCCTCTCTCACGTCAGTGGGCAGCGGGCGGGCCTCTCTGGTCGGGGCAGGGTGGGGGAGTGAACGGTGTTGTGGTGTGTGGTGATGGGTGTCTGTGTTGCTGCTAAAGTTTCTGCTGAGCAAGGGTATTCCGGGATGCACACAAACCCGGGCTCTGTGTCGGGAGCCACGTTCGGAGTTCAGGTTCGTGAGAGCAGCTTTCTCTTTGGAAAAAAAACGGGTGGCAAGAACTAAACAAATATGGTGGTTGTTCCAGTGGAGAGAATTTGAAAACAAAAAATGGGTTTCCTGTTTCACACAATCCTCAGAGATAATTAAAAGTGGAATGGATGAATAAATAAAATAACAGGATACATTTTGAAACTAATGAAAGAGATGCGGTGAGTCAGAACGGACGGCTCATTAATCCGGGTTTAATGTATTCCTTCGTCTGTACCACTCGTAACACCGGCCAACCCCGCCATCAGACCAACACAACCAGTATGAATTATGGAGGAGAACTGTGAGTGGTGCACCAAATCAGCCCTTTGAAGTCCTCTGTCATCCACCAGCGGCCGTCCGCCTGCAGCTGCCGGCTCTATTTGACCTCGGGAATGACCACCTCTCTGGCGTGAAAGAGGCGTTTGACTAGAGGACATAAAAGCCCTCTTTCTGGTCCACTGCACTGTAATTGGCCTATGGATGAACTGCGTACTTTACCCTCAAACCCTCCCGATGTTATTACAATATTGGAGTTTTCCCCGGAAAAGTACAATCAAAACCTTCTGTGTCCATGTATTGAACCGTAAAATGTTGAATTAGTCTGCCTTTGAGTTAAAAAATGTCCACCTTTTCTCTTCCGATTTTGCCGACAAATTTTCCTCAAAAGCAGCACAAGCTTGACATGGAGAATAGCTGAGAAGTGAGCGATCCAAGTTCCAGGCAAACTTCCTGCCAAAGACATGCTGCCTGTCCCTTTTCTTTACACTTCCGTGTTCTCATTTCAACCATTAAAACACTTCACGGTGGTGGAGAAGCACTTGTTTCTGTACGTGTAGTAATTAAAGACCAGCTTCTGGAGTAGCGAGAGAAGAGGCAGAGGAAGTTGACTCACTCAGAGTTTGGGCTTTTTTTGCCAAATTAGAATAAAATAGTTCCCTTTTTACTCCACTCGCCTCATATTGCTTCAGTCACGTTGTCAAATAATTTAATTGTTTGCAATAATTTAGAATTATGTCATGACTGGGTGACAACATTGAGTTTATTCGTATGTTTGTTTGCTAGTTATTGTTTATTCATGATTTATCTTTTCTGCACATGTGTCATTGATGATCAGGTAGGGCTGACTTGCTCAAGGAAGCCTACAGGGAGACTGTTGATGTCGGGGTTCCAGGTCATGGAGAACCCTTCCAGCCTTTTGGCTCAGAGCCAAACAGCCTAATGATTTAAGGAGAATCTCCACGACAACACGAGATTCAGGCACTTCCCTAAACACGTCAGGTCGCTGAGCTGTACACTGAGGCCCTGTCCACACGAACCCGGGTATTTTTGAAAACCGAACTTTTATGAACCGCGGTTAAAAAAAGATTTGCGTCCACACCACCGGTTTCATAAAAAATAACTCCGTCCACACGAGACCGCAAATCCGCCTCAAACGTGCATTCCTCAAACGTGCATTCCAAAAGCAGTAGGTGGCGGATAGCACTCCACAACAGGAAGGCCATTTAAGCCAATCACAAGGCTGGAAAATTCATACCGGGAAAACAAACAATGGCGAACCGAGGCCGGACAGATTCTTCCGTGTGGACGGACAGTTACTCATGAATTTAAAATAAGAAGAATCAAGAAAATGTGGATTGGAGGTCGTGTCAGTCCAAGATGATAATCTGATGATCTGATGATAAGTCAAGTGATACGTTGGTCTCCATGGATACTACTTTATACTGTTTACCGTCGCACAGTGTGACGTCAACAATGTCGACAAGGACGAAAAAAAACTGCGGTTTTCCCGTCCACACGTGACTGCTGAAACCGGAGTTTTCGAAAAGTTCACCCTGGACTCCGGTTACAAAAAACTCCGGTTTCAGGAGCCGACAACTGCGGTTACGTGTGGACGAACTGCGAAACCGTGTAGAGAAACACACGGTTTCAAAAAAACCGGGTTCGTGTGGACGGGGCCTGAGAGTCACTGCCTGGTGGATCACCATGTCCATGGGCATTATGCAATATGTGTGTTTAATGCTAAGCTAAAATAGGAAAAAAAACAACATAATGCTGTTACAAGAAGAGTTCAGGCTTTGGCAGAAACCCATCTTTGTGGTACTTACCAAACAAAATCTTTGCATATACGAAAGTACAAATGACAGAGTATGCTACACATTAACATAATGAGGCATGCAAATACAATAACAGAATATATTTACCCCAGTGCAATTCCATACGTCCCTCCCAACATTCAAAGCAGCAAGGTTCTTCACCTGCCGGCTGTGATTTGACTATTCTGTCTGTGCCTCCACCACGGCTGTGCCGTCTTAATAATTCATGGCAGTTGGATTTTTTCAAACCTGGTGGCATCTGCTGAGGAAGCACACAGAGCCACCACGGCCCTGGGCAGGAGGACCCCATGTCAGGGAATCATGTTGGTGCTTCCACTACCTCGAACCTCTGAGCCACTCTCCGCACCCGCCCTCCTCCCACCAACTCCACCTCCTCCTCCCACCTCCACCTCCTCTCTCCCTCCTCCTCCTCCTCCTCCCTCCTCCGACCACCTCCACCTCCACCCACCACCACCACCACCACCACCACCACCACCCACCACCACCACCACCTCCACCTCCTCCACCTCCTCCTCCCACCACCACCTCCACCTCCCCTCCACCTCCCACCTCCACCTCCTCCTCCTCCTCCTCCTCCCTCCTCCTCCCAACCTCCACCTCCCCCTCCACCACCACCACCTCCTCCTCCCACTCCTCCCACCACCAACAACACACACCATCACCTCCTCCTTCCTCCTCTCTTCCTCCTTCTCCTCCACCTCCTCCTCTCCTCCACCACCATTCTCCACCTCCCTCCTCCACCTCCACACCACCACCACCTGCCCCTCCACCTCCCACACCACCACTCCTCCTCCCACCACACACCACCTCCTCCCTCCTCCTCCTCCTCCTCCCACCACCTCCTCCTCCACCTCCTCCACCATCACCTCCTCCACCTCCTCCTCCCACCACCACCTCCTCCCACCACCTCCTCCCTCCTCCTCTTCCTCCTCCTCCTCTCCCACCACCACCTCCTCCTCCCACCACCTCCTCCCTCCTCCACCCTCCTCCTCCTCCCCTCCCACCACCACCTCCTCCACCTCCTCCCCCTCCACCTCCCACCACCACCTCCTCCTCCCACCACCTCCTCCACCTCCTCTCCCACCACCACCACCACCTCCTCCTCCTCCTCCTCCAACCACCACCACCTCCTCCTCCTCCTCCTCCCACCACCACCACCACCTCCTCCTCTTCCTCCTCCCACCACCACCTCCTCCTCCTCCTCCCACCACCTCCTCCTCCTCCACCTCCTCCTCCAACCACCACCTTCTCCTCCTCCTCCTTCTCCTCCACCTCCCCCTCCACCTCCCACCACCTCCCACCTCCACCTCCCCCTCCACCTCCCACCACCACCTCCTCCTCCTCCCACCACCTCCTTCTCCTCCCACCACCACCTCCTCCTCTTCCTCCTCCTCCCTCCTCCTCCTCCTCCTCTTCCTCCTCCTCCTCGTCGTCATCCTCCTCCTCCTTCTCCTCCCTCTCCTCCCCCCCTCCTCCTCCTCCTCCTTGTCCTCCTCCTCGTCCTCCTCCCACCACCTCCTCCACCTCCCACCTTCTCCTCCTCCTTCTCCTCCTCCTCGTCCTCCTCCTCGTCCTCCTCCCACCACCTCCTCCACCTCCCACCTTCTCCTCCTCCTTCTCCTCCTCCTCCTCCTCCCTCTCCTCCTCCTCCTCTCTCCTCCTCCTCCTCCTCCTCCCTCTCTCTGTGCATGTTCAAATCAACCCTTCTGGAGCTCTGTCCGTGCGACACTTCCCCCAGCCAGCTCCTCTCGGCCGGCACACCACACGTTCTGGATAGGCGCTGTACAGATAGAAAAACAAGTGAATAATCCACTGTATATCTATAAATATAAATCGGTATATACTGCATATGTGTCCTCACACCAGGGAGTTCTTAACCACTGGCATGATGGATGTTGTCACTGAGGTTGCTTGCTCACACAGTGAACATTTTGGAATGTGTAAGTGGAAACAGTTTTTTTTCTTTTTGAGTTGACCTAACGTGGAGTCCCTGGGATTCGACCAGACAACCAGGAAGGCGTTCGTCTGCCGAGGCAGTATTGTCCCTGACGATGACAATATACAACATGCGTTCATAAATCACATGAGGAGAAAACAATAATGCTTTTGTATCATTGCCACTCGGAACTGGTTTGTTGTTGGTGATTGCATTGTTGCGCACACATATGGGCCTACGAAGAAAAAATATGTCCCAATCGAAACAAAACATATGCAAAATAGATTAATATGCGTTTGGTCTGTGCAGTGACAGCCGCTGGATAAGATCATCAAAATATTTTATCATTGAATGTAATGTGATGGATATTTCATTTAAAAAAATAATGACACTAGATTATTTAACGTTTGAGTAAACATGGAATTATTCATACAAACAATGCTGATTAGCAGCACAATAGACACACATCGATGGTCTTAGCTCAGACATCTTCAACTGAGGAATGCAATATTCCCGGAAAGGTAAAAATCAATCGGAACCTTCATTAGTGTAGAGCAAAGATCTCCTTACCACTTTACTGACACATACAAATCTATCGAACGTGAGATGGATACGAAACGAGGCAG